>JACXGM010010282.1:0-26483 GCA_016801145.1 Umbra pygmaea | reverse complement strand
TTAGAAAATAGTACAGTTTAAGAAATAAAAGAGACTGAATGAACCATAAAAAATATAGTGCAATCAGTTCGGACTTAGCACAGTGTTCATTCAGTAAATGCGTAGCTAAACAGATGTGTTTTGAGTCTGGATTTAAAAGTGACTAATGTCGGAGAACATCTGATCTCCTCTGGGAGCTGGTTCCAACTGCGGCTAATAGTAGCTAAACGCAGATTCTCTACCCTGGAAATCCAGAGTTCTCGCGAGAGCACAATTTGAATTTGCTCAGCAAGTTACTCTGGCACCGAGTAATTCTGCTCATTAACTACGCCCTTGTATCCGAGCTGCACCAATCACATCGGTGTATCTGACATAGGCGTGCCAGAGGTGTGTTAAACAGATGACGACACGACAGCGCTGCGACCCTGAAGTCATTAGTAAACATTGTAAGATCGCTATGGATTAACACCAGTTGTTTAAAACGACTTTGGCCACTACAATGAACGAGTTAGACTTGGCTTTTTACTAAAAGAGGAACAGAAGACGGCGCTCGAATCGTTCCTTTTTTTATAAAAGGACGTTTTTGCTGTTTTGCGACCTGATACGGCGAGTTTTATCTACCAGTTAGCTCCGCCACAGGGGCTTAGCGAAAAACCACTGGTGATTGGTCGTAGTGTTATCCAATTGCGTACCTTAAGATTTTCAAATGCATGCTTGGTGCCGCCTCTCGAGTTGGGTCATTTTCATTACTAGATGCCAGACCCATATCTCCTCCGGATTTGGGTCTGGATTTTTCCAGGCTACAGATTCTCCGCATTTTGAGTGAATCCTTAATTGGTATCTCTAGCTGATGTCCTGATGATCTGAGTTGGGTTTATATTAAATGAGCATATCTGCAATGTATTTAGTTCCTAGGCCATTGAGTGATTTATATACCAGTAATAATACTTTAAAGTCTATCCCATGTGACTGGGAGCCAGTGACTTGAGGACTGATATGCTTGTATTTCCTGGTTCTGCTTAGAATCCTGACCGCAGAATTCTGTATGAGCTGTAGCTGTCTTATGGTCTTTTTGGGAAGACCAGTGAGGAGGCATTTACAATAATCCACCCTGCTGGTGATGAAAGCATGAACAAGTTTAAGTCTTGTCTGGAAAAAAATAATCTAATTCTTGAGTTATTTTTAAGATGATAATATGCTGATTTAGTTATTGCTTTAAAAAAGCTAAGGTCTGACTCCAGAATCATACCAAGATTCCGGACTTGATCTTTAGTTGTTTGACCCCTAGCATCAAAAATTTTAAATGCAACTGTAAGCAGGCTGATGTATATTTTTCAAGGTGTTATTGACAGGCCAGCAGGTGCCCATTAACAAACACTGTCGAAGAACAACTCATCACATTTATGTCCTCATTGCAATTCCTGTTTAAAATAATAGTTTTCTTTAATATAAAACCACATATATAATATATATATATATTGAATAAAAGTATTCTTTCCTTATACAGAACCTTTACGTATACTTGGCTTATACTGACAAGTATACAGAAAACTAAGTATATTTGGCCTATACTTGTACTTAAGTAAAGTTTTAAGTACAAGTATAGGCCAAATATACTTAGACTTTTCTGTATACTTGTCAGTATAAGCCAAGTATACTTAAGTATAATTTTGTTAGGTATATCTCTGATGAGTGTATAAAAAGTAGACTGAAAGCATACTTAGTTTAAAATAAATATACTAATAGTACACTTGAATAAACTTCTTTTTCGTAAGGGAAGAACTGTGCCTGTGGTCTTCCATTTCCTCACTATGTTCCTCAGTGTTAACTGAAAGCTTAAATCTCTCCGACAGCTTTTTGTAGCCTTCTCCTAAACCATAATGTTGAACAATCTTTGTTTTCAGGTCATTTATGAGTTGTTTTGAGGCCCCCATGTTGCCACTCTTCAGAGGAGAGTCAAAGAGAACAACAACTTGCAATTGGATGAGTAGTGTAGCCAGAAAAAATAATGTGGCTGTGCATCTAAAAAACTTGGTGTGCCACATATATTTTTCTCTACAAAACAGAGGCCTATACTACGAAGCATGTTCAACATGCCCTAGATTTCCTTTCTTACCTGGCTTCACTAAACCTAACAATTGCAATCTAGATATGAGATGTAAATCAACCCAGGATTTCCTAATCTAGTGACAAGCATGTTCACATAAAAGGGGCGGTGTGTGAAACATAGGACCAATCGCAGACACGGACAAGTCTATGAGAGCCGCATATTTTGCTCAACTGTAGTAAATGATAATTTTAGAGAAATTTGAAGAGCATAAAAATATAATCCAGACATAATGCAGGAAGGAATGCTGTGAAAAACAATGCCACCTGTGTATTTATAAATGCCTCAGGCTCATCGATATAACTGGCTATCAATACAATTGCGTATTCCATTAAACAAATGTGTTGCTTCATGCTGATCATGTATAACAATTTTTTCTTTATTGTATTCTTTCATTTGCAACCCTGACAGTGTTAAATGGTCATGGGAGCAAATAAAAATGTACAAGGTGTGTAAATTAATCAATGTTACAATACTTAGTTGTTTAACACGTTCTGTAGGAGTAAATAGTAAATGTATATGCTCATTGTATGGTCTCTACAGTGAAAGGGGATATGTTGATGTTGATCCGTATCAAACAGACCATACATTAAAATACCAGTCACAAACGCAACACTATGCATAAAGTCTGTACCTGTAAGCGCACAACATCAATGTATCGCACTGCACTGGCACATACGGCTCAAGATTAGCTGCTAGTGTGTTAGGGTTTGTCTCTGCTGTCACCATTGGCAGCTATTTTTGGGCATACACTTAAATGTGTAGGCCTACGTGGATCTGGATGTTATTTAACAGGAAAAAAATATAATTTATTTAAAATGAAGAAATATTATAATTAGACCATAATAGCCTAGGTTTAGAGAAAACCTTTTGTGAATGAAGGCTATAACAAAAAATGCATTATACATTGATTTTTGGGTGTTCCAGCTGCCTCTTTGGGTGGCACAAGCACACCCTGGCACACTCGTGCCTATGTCACTGAATTGGACACCTCAAATACCTTTTCTCACGATTGGATGCATCTGTCTATGAAGTTCAAGGCTTAATGAGCTCACCAAACCAATTGTGTGTTCCAATTAATTAGTGTATCCAAATCAACAAAATGACAAGGGTGCCCAAATTTATACACCTGTCTAATTTTGTTTGGATGCATATTGCACATTTTCTGTTAATCCAATGAACCTTATTTCACTACCGAAATATTACTGTGTCCTTCAGTTATTCAATAGTTTAAAATGAAATTACTGATCCAAATACCCAATTATTTATAAATGAAAATCATGGAAATTGTCAGGGGTGCATAAACTGTTGCATACGACTGTATTCCATATAGACAATCACGTATAGGGTCAAGGAAAGTCACAAGAGCCTCTCAAGAACATAAAGTAGAATAAGGTTTAATAACATTAAACTAAAGACTATACAATGAGAGCTTCCACAGAATTACACAGTATATAACAGAATATACTAACTAAAAACAGAAGAGCTCAGAGCTATAAACCTAGGTAGAGGCATTATATATTAGAAAAATAGAACTTAAAATGTATCATTATATTACTAGGGCAAAGGAATATCAAAGTAAACTACACAACAAAGGTAAAGGCATCAATAGGTCTAAACAGAACAAAATGCATAAGTATATTTCTAAGGAAACAGATATTCAGTAAAGCTAAACAAAGGAATACAAGGACTAGGGAGAAAACCAAACAAGATAGGATTAGACCCCCCTAAAAGGTACTCACGAAGACTGGAAGACTTTCTCAGAAATAAAGGCAAAGGGGACATGAAGGATGGTGATGCAAATGACCCAGCACAGGACAGAACTAAACTGAAGATTAAATAATGATGAACAAGGAACTAAACGAGACACAGCTGGGACTAATGACATACACAATGACATACTGAAACATGGGGAATGGGAATTGTAGTCCAGGAAGGGGGAACACTAATACAAAACACAAGAGGGCAGCAGAACCTACATTAACTTAACCTAAGACATAAATAACCAGACAAGACAACAGAACACAACACTAAGCATCCAGATGAAGTCCGGTAGAGAAGGGGAACGTTACAGAACCCCCCCCCCAAGGGCGCAGCTCCTGAGGCGCCACAAACAGGACGAAGGGGAAGCTCGGCAGAACAAGGCCGATGCGAAGACCAGGAAGGTGGAAGCAGCTGCAGCAGACCGGAGGGACGAAGGCCCCGCGGAGGACCGGAGGACGGAGGCAGCGACGGGCCGGATGGCAGGGTCCGGGCAGGCAGAGGTCCGGCGGGTGGAGGCAGCAGCCACAGCAGACCGGAAAAACGAAGACCCCATGGAGGTCCGGATGATGGAGGCAGCAGTGACTGGCCGGATGTCAAGGCCCGGGCAGGCGGAGGTCCGGCCGAGCCAGGCAGAAGCGAATGACAGGGTGGAGGCCAGGCTGGAGGAGGCCCGGAGGGCCAAGGCAAAAACGGACCAGGCACGGGAACAACAGTAGGCACAGGAACACAGCACAAACAGACACAGACAGACAGACACAGAGGGGCACAGAGACTGGGGTAGGTATAAGCCCGGGAACCAGCTCTGGCACGAGGAGAGGAGCAGGACAGGGCACTGGGAGAGGAGCAGGACGGCCTCTGGTGGCCGAGGAGAGGTCGAAATTGCTAAGCTTTTAGACACTTTTCACATCCGTCTTTTGTTCAGAAGTGCAGGGAATATACACTAGTTTTTTCATTTATTTATGAGTAGATTTAAAAGTCCGGGAAGAAAATGCAATTTTTTCATTCAAGATGGATTTTACCTGGGAAAACTATCCTTTAAGTCATTACTGGGAACCTTTGATGACCAAAAAGAAGGATTTTATGACCGTAAGTAAAATAATTTGTACTAAAAGCTTAAGTGACGTCTGCTCACCTGTATTTCCTAAGTAAAATGTAATTGTTTAAGACGCGTACCTGACATTAAATACTCTAACGTTGTGAATTTTATAGCTACACTAAAACCGAGATATTTGCTAGAATCCCAATATTCTAAGCTTTAAGAACATAAGACTTTTATATGTATCCTAAAAAAATGAGCGTGGAAGTTGTTTCTAGTTGGCATTTCGTTTTTTGTAGAAAAAAACATTACCGTTTGCTGTATATGTAGTTTGAATTAGCCGCCATAAAGTTTTTAATTTTATAGCTACACTAAAACCAAGATTTCTGCTAGAACCTTAACATTCTAAGCTTTAAGGAGATATAAGACTTGTATATATAACCTAAAAAATGAGGGTGCTAGCCGTGTTTTCCTTTTGCCATTCGATTTACGTTTAACCTCTTCGGGCGCACGCTACCGGCCTCGGGAGTGTTGGGCCAATCAAAAAAGAATGTGAATAGTATCATTGCTCACAAGTGCAGATTTAACTCTGCATATACATGGCTTATATGTACAGAAAGCTTAGCATTTCACAAATTTAGCAAACATATCCGATTTACAATAGCTATAACAAGAATAAAAAGCCATGTTATTATGTGACTTGAGTGCAATGTAAACAAAACCGTCTGTATTGGGACTGAGCTAATACATCCACGGCTGACAAAGAAAAATGTACTTACAGTCAGCTATCTTTCTCGGATTCATTGTCAAAAGGGTCCCATCAATAAAATGAAGCATTGTTTTCGTTGTTATAATCAATTTTATGTGAAAACAATCAGAAACATCATGCAACTTTACCGCAAATCACGTTGTGTATGAAGACTCACCCAACTATTTCAGAACAATATACCATCTAAAACGTTTCCAAACCACCCAATACTTCCTGATTCGAGTACCTTAGGTAACGTAGATGTAAAAAAATCTGATTTGTAATTTTACGTAACCGGAAGATATAGATAGATCTCTTTGTCTGTGTAGTACCTCTGTCATTACGCACAGAAATGATGTCACAGTACTTACTTGAGTGACTGTAAAGAAAGCAAAATCATAACCGAATCATCTGAATGTAATCGTGTTAGAGAGCCAATGAGCAGGGCTGTTCAGTCAAATAGTATTGATCCTTCTGATCAACACAGAATATAAGCTGCAGCCTCGCGTAAAGGTATTTCTGTGATTCCTGATTACTAACTTTACGCCTAGCGGTTGCACAGCAGTATTCATTACGCAAGAGAGAGTTTGCAAGACAAGAGTTTGTTTTCAAACTTTTACAAGATGCATCCCAAAGGTGAAAAAAGTTTGTCCAAGAAGAGAGATATCCATGTTCAAGAAGCTTTGGAGGAAATTTTCAGAGAAAGTGACTCCGAAGTGCTTGATTGTCTGAACTCTGTGAGTGAGCATAGCTTCGACTCATCAGATGAAGAAATGTTTTTGGAAGGGAAAAATCCACTTTTAGATCGGTGAGTAAAATCTGTCATTTCTTATTCTAACATAGTTCTTTATGAATGTAGCCTAGTTATTATGCATTTACCCTTTGGCGTTGTGCCGTGTTGCCTTTGTTTGAATCATGCGTTCAACACTGGATGTTATTTTTTGTCTAATCGAAGTACATGTACTGCAACAACAGCCTTAGAACCAGGCATGTGCACAAATTATAGCTAGCATGTTGTTATAGGAAACATGATTACTAACAGAAGTATAATTGCTGTAATGTTTTCACATTATTTTCAACTTTGTTGTATGTGTACAAAGTGTAGAAACTAGATGTAATCACGTTTGGATTTTGGCGTAATCTGTGTGGCCTTCGTTTGAACCATGCGTTCACAACAGGGGATGCTATTTTTCTCTAATCGATGTATTGTTATGGCCTTAGTTCGAACTAAGCTTTCACAGCAGGGAATGTTATTTTTCTGATTATGGGAAACATTAGTTCTAACAGGTATGTTTGCTGTGATGTTTTCACATATATTCAACTTTGTTGTATGTGCAAAGTGTAAAAACTAGATGTAATCTACTGTAGTTATAATCGCGTTTGGATTTTGGCGTAATGCTGTGTGGCCTTTGTTTGAATCATGCGTTCAACACGGGATGTTATTTTTGTCTAATCAAAGTACATGTACTGCAACAGCCTTAGCACCAAGCCTGTGGACAGATTATAGCTAGCATATGATAAGAAACGTGAGGAATAACAGAAGTATGATTGCTGTGATGTTTTCACATTATATTCAACTTTGTTCCATGTGCACAAAGTATAGAAAATGTATATGATTACAGAAAACTTAGTTCTAACTATTTTTTTCTCATTCATTGCAGAGATTTGGACTCTGATGAACTCTGGGAAACAGCACCCAAGAAGACACACCCCGGTCCCTCAACATCCTATCCAGGATCAACACCAACCCCCGTTGGCACATGTTGGTGAAGGTATTTTGGGGTATTTTGGTATTGCATTTGACACTGTAAATAGTTGTAATTATAAGAACTGTTAGGTAACAATATCACGTTTTTAGTTATTCATGTGAAAATTCTTCACTTGGGCCCATGTGGGCCCATGTTGGCAAAAATGTTTATTTGATATTGCATTTGACTTTGTGTAAATTGTTGTGATTATAAGATTTGTGTTAGGTAACAATCACATTTTTATAGTTCTTTTTATGAAAATTCTTCACTTGGACACTTGAGGACACCTGGGGACACTTGGGCACAGTCTTGAAGGACACTTGCTGTCCTCTTACAAAATAGTCTATAGCTCCTTGGTCATTGATTCTATCATTCTAAAACTTTCAACATATGTTGTCAACCACTTGGGGATCTAATTAGATGTGTTTCCAGGACCCTATCTCAATATATGGTTTTGTACTTGTCTTTCAAACAGGATATAGAAAAATATAAACAAAAAATAATTATGCATTTTCTTTATTTCATCTTGTGACATATTCACTGTATAAATTTATTCTAAACAAATTATACCCTGGAAATCCAGAGTTCTCGCGAGAGCACAGTTTGAATTTGCTCAGCAAGTTACTCTGGCACAGAGTAATTCTGCTCATTAACTATGCCCTTGTAGCCGAGCTGCAACAATCACATCGGTGTATCTGATAGGCGTGCCAGAAGCGTGTTAAACAGATGACGACAGCGCTGCGACCTCGCAGTCATTGGTAAACATTGTAAGATCGCAATAACACCAGTTGTTTAAAACGGCTTTGGCCACTACAATGAACGAGTTAGACTTGGCTTTTTGTCTAAAAGAGGGACAGAAGACGGTGCTCGAATTGTTCCTTTTAAAGGAAGGACTTTTTTGCTGTTTTTGCAAGAGTTTAATCTACCAGTTAGCTCTGCCATAGGTGCTTAGCAAAAAACCACTGGTGATAGGTCGTAGTTATATCCAATTGCGTACAGTGAGATTTTCAAATGCATACTTGGTGCCGCCCCTCGAGCTGGGTCATTTTCATTACTAGATCCCAGACACATATCTCCTCCGGATTTGCGTCTGGATTTTTCCAGGCTAAATAAATTATAGATTTCCAAGAAATTCAAAGTCTTTCCTTTTCAAAAATATCAACCATATGTTTCTGCTTGCTTCATGTCTAGTGTAACAAGAAGTTAAGTTTGTGAAATTCTGACAAAAAAACATACCCAATCAGAGCCCGATCCTTAAGAGGTTAAGTACAAAAACGGCTAGTTGAGTAAACAAGCTAACAGCTTTTGGTACTGGCTGTTTACGTCACATTATGACTAATAGTTCTCGTTTTCATAGCTATTTTAAAACCGAGATATTTGCTAGTACCCCAACATTCTATGCTTTAAGGACATAGGAGACATGTATTTATAACTTAAATATTGCATTCGTGAGCTTTGATTTTATTCCTTAATATATTTACTATGAAGTGAATACAAAACGTTTTTTTTTCAAGACACGTAGCTGACATGAAGTAGTCGTAACGTTGTGAATTTTATAGCTACACTAAAACCGAGATATCTGCTAGAATCCCAATATTCTAAGCTTTAAGGACATAAGACATGTATATATAACCCAATAAATGACAGTGTTAGTCTTGTTTCTAGTTTGACATTCCATTTAATTTGAGGCACATGTGTACAAGGCACATAGCTCACATGAGGGGAAATTATTATTTTTGTTATAGCTACTGTAGAATGGTGACATTTGCTACATTCCTGAGTGTCTAAGCTTTCTGTAGATATATAACATGTATATATAACCTAAAAAATAGGACTTGTAAACCAGTGATATGTTTTTAAGACTACCGGCGCCCGTATGGTGCTCCCTAAGTAGTTAAAGGGTCCTCCTGGGCCCAGCTTTCCAAAAATAGCTCACTCCTATTCATTTTAATTTTGTCTACAATTGGCTGGGTCATTCTATCACGTATAGGGTCAAGGAAAGTCACGAGCCTCTCAAGTACATAAAGTAGAATAAGGTTTAATAACATTAAACTAAAGACTATACAATGAGAGCTTCCACAGAATTACACAGTATATAACAGAATATGCTAACTAAAACGGAAGAGCTCACAGAGCTATAAACCTAGGTAGAGGCATTATATATTAGAAAAATAGAACTTAAATGTATCATTATATTACTAGGGCAAAGGAATACCAAAGTAAACTACACAACAAAGGTAAAGGCATCAATAGGTCTAAACAGAACAAAATGCATAAGTATATTTCTAAGGAAACAGATATTCAGGAAAGCTAAACAAAGGAATACAAGGACTAGGGAGAAAACCAAACAAGATAGGATTAGACCCCCCTAAAGGTACTCACAAAGACTGGAAGACTTTCTCAGAAATAAAGGCAAAGGGGACATGAAGGATGGTGATGCAAATGACCCAGCACAGGACAGAACTAAACTGAAGATTAAATAATGATGAACAAGGAATTAAACGAGACACAGCTGGGACTAATGACATACACAATGACATACTGAAACATGGGGAATGGGAATTGTAGTCCAGGAAGGGGGAACACTAATACAAAACACAAGAGGGCAGCAGAACCTACATTAACTTAACCTAAGACATATAACCAGACAAGACAACAGAACACAACACTAAGCATCCAGATAAAGTCCGGTAGAGAAGGGGAACGTTACAGACAACAGAACTACACAGATTATTGTATTAGTTTAAGCACACTGTGTTTGTCTATTGTTGTTTCTTAGTTATCAAATTTCATATCAAATTATATTACATTTTTGCAGAAATCCAGGTAATTCCAGTGTTGAATTACTTTTTCTTGCTACTGTGTATGTATTTTCATACACAGCTGAAATAATGGTGCAAGCAGGCAGACCGTTCGTTTTTAATGGAATGTGGACTGATGAGAGTTTCCAGTTTCAAAGTGGATTTGCAGTTTATTACAATCATTGGCTGCAGAGTGCTGAAAAGCGTTACAGCCAAGGGATGTATTAACGTTAGGGATGACTGGTGTAAGGTTTCTGTTGGAGCTCAGATTTCAACTAGCTGGAGAGTAATTGAGGAGCCAACCAACATAATGTAGGTATATTCTTAGAAGGGACTTGTTGATACAGTAAGTTGGACCCAGTGAGCCTGGTGTTGTGTATGAATCCAGGGCTAGTTTACCAGAGCATGACAATTTAAGTGGTTGTGAGTGTTGTAGAGTGCAATTTGTCATAAATTATGTCTTTGTGATAAACTACATGTCGTGTTTTAGTTATTAGCGGCAACATTATTATTTACATCACAAATGTCTAGGACTGGTAGGATGGTAATTTTCACAAAAAATACACATAAGGCCTTTTGTTGGTGGAGTAATTACACGCCAACCTAGTCATCTAAAACTCCTGGTTTACACACCACATCAAGCCTGCCTTGATGTCCTTAATGTACTGTATGCTTGAAAAGTTATGTGTAGTTACCACAGGAATGCAATAAGTCAGGATATGCAAATTTGTGAACAAGTCTTTTTTTTCGTGGAATGAACCGGCTCTCTACCCTCCTATGTCCTACTTTAATCTATTCTGCACAGCCCAGCCCAATTCTCAACCTTCATCCCAGCCCTATCCCTTGACCTTCATCCCAGCCCAATCCCTCAACCTTCATCCCAGCCCAATCCCTCAACCTTCATCCCAGCCCTATCCCTCAACCTTCATCCCAGCCCAATCCCTCAACCTTCATCCCAGCCCTATCCCTCTATCTTCATCCCAGCCCAATCCCTCGACCTTCATCCCACCCCAATCCCTCGACCTTCATCCCACCCCAATCCCTCGACCTTCATCCCAGCCCTTGCGCCCCTACCTCTTTTCCTGCCTCCCTCACAACCCCCCGGGATGCTGTTAGGTCACCAATGTTCGGGGTTGACCTCGCATGTCACATTAAAATATTTGTTTGGTGAATCGAAAATGCTCTGCTTGCATAATTCTAATCAATCACAGCACTCAAACTTCCAGGAGAAATGAAGAACTCTTGAAAGTAAAAACGGGGCTTGATCTGCCCTCGTCGACCTCCAAAATGAACCAAATGTACGTAATATATGTAACACATTTCACCATGGAACCACTTTTGCCTGGTAGCAGAAATTCACTTGAATTAACTCAATGAAGTAGATTTAACAGAAATGCCTGAGCTGTCTTCCTGCATCAGTTCTTTTAGTGGAAAAAGAAAATGTGCTGTTGTATGCCTGCAGTGGTCAACAACGCTGAGGCTGCTAATGAAAGGCCTTTGTTTGACATAACAAGCTGCCAGCCTGTTACTCTGATCAAAGACAGAGGTCCTAATTTGTAGGGACACAATCAAATATTAGACTTCAAAGGAATGTGGGCCACACAATCCTCACGCATTACAAACAGTTTGGTGCAGGGAGGGGTATGCAGGCAAGGTTTGGAAGTTATTTGTCAGCATGTACACATTTGGAAATGTTAAAACAGCAGTAAAACCTGCAATGCACACACTTTAGACCTAAGGAACACTAGCTGTCTTCATTGCCAAATGCGAAAGCAGATCCTACTTACATCATATGTCATTATAATATTTGGGTACAATGAGCACAGATTCACCTTTTGAATTATTTGATGGTTTAATTTGTTTTTGCAATCTGCTGCATTTGTTTTCTCATTTCTTCATTTTTTTTGTGTCTGTATTGCACAATTGGTCTGTTGCACTCACCAAGGAGGTTAGTAAATGGGTAGTCAAAAAGTGTCCATAGATGATCCGATTTTTATTCAGAAACATTGGTGAAACCAATTATTCTCATTGTCTTTGAAGAAGCTTTGAATGATTGTTTCTGTCAAATTGTAAATTGGAGTTGGATTTACGTAATTTAAGATTTGGGGTTAGATTTACTTCATCTAGGGGATGTAGGGGACTAAGCTGTATTCTCTGGACCACACAAGCCCCCGGCAACAGGTCAGAGGCCTAGCTTGGTTCACTATGTGCCCTTCCTCTGTCTAGCCTCTGCTTCCTAACGTCCTGTCATTGAAAACAATAAAATATACCCCCAAATCTAATCTAGATTAAAAAGTGTTATCTAGAGACTGGGTTGGAGAAATTTTAAGAATTTGGTCTAGATTTAAAGATTTTGGGTTAGGTTGGAGACTGACCTGGGATAAGGTACTATCTTGATAAAAGTTGATTCAAAAACAAGTGTTGCAGCTTCTATCTGAAAACAAAATGTCCTCTCATCCTGTATAATTTGACAAGGAGACCGGGACCTAATTTCCTACTAGGTGTTAATATATATGGAGAGATGCATCTCCTGTGTTTCCATAAAGACGTGTACACTCGGTTCCCCCATCAATCCCATACAGTCATTGGTTTTCCTGCCCAGGTACCCTCCTTTTCAGCTCTGTTTTGGCTGCAACAACAGCAGCCAGGCTGTGAACTGGAACAGCACAAGATTAGCATCAGTTGGCAAAGAGAAGAGAGGGAGTCTGAAAGTCACCCTGGGACCAGAGGCTCCAAGGAGGGGTTGTTTGTTTGGGAGATGTGGAGAACTATCCAGTTGAGAAATCACACCAGTCATGCGCTGCACACACAACTGTGACATACGTACACAGGCGCTCACACGTTTTTCTTCTTTTCTTGTTTTTCAGCAGTTAGTTCATCAGGCCAGGCTATTCTCATGGCAATACATACAAAATTCTACATTATATTTGTAGACATGGGTACGTTTCTGAAGCCATGGAAATGTAAAGCCTTGTAAATTTACAAAAATTAAAAAAGTCAGTTTACCTTTACCTAAACCTAACCTTAACTTCACCTTACCCTAACCTTAACCTGAATTACCTAGCATTTTATACATGAATTGTAACCGATTGGTCTATTCTTGGAAATGTTATAGTAGAACAGCCATTCAATATGTATGTAGGTCTACATTTGAATGGCCAAATATGTAAGTCTGTTTATGTAATGCAGCTAAATTTCCATTACATACAGTTACCCACATATTGCAATGAGAACAGGTAGATCAGGTAGTAACTGTCATGAATGGAGTGAAGGTGTAACGGAGAGAGGGAGTCCAAGGCAGATGGATGGTTCGGTGTTGATACTTTATATATTATTTCATCAATCCAGGGCTGACACACAGTATGGTTGCAGGGTACACGGAATAGCTGGATACATATACATATAAGGAGTCCAAGCAATGAGATGAGATTGGAGGTGTTGGTTAGAGCTGCCCTGCCCTATAAATAAAACTCACAAAATAAGCATTGCCTAAAGTGTCAACCATGCCTCAATCAAAAAAGAGATATCAAAAGACTCAGGTCACCTTGGTCCAGTGTGTGGCAGAATATTTTCCTTTACATTAACCTCTACCAAGAGACTTGAATTCTCTTTTGGTGGCATTGCCTCTCTTAAAATATTACACACTTTAATGTTTGTATCCAAATATTATTAAATGGTTATAATGACATAAACATATAGCTCACACATTATCCTAATCATCCATACATCTCCAAAACACAGCTCTGGAAAAGATTGAGACCACTGCAAAAAAATAGTTTATCTGGTTTAATCATTGATATTGATATTGTTGTATTTTTACTACTGACAACATTTCTCCCAATCTACTGAAACGTATCGTTTATCCAGTAGAAGAATCAGTGCTACAAAGAGCACTCAATAATGATATTTGGCACAGTAACCCCAAAATAAACTCTACGCTTTTACTGGCAAAATAACAGGTGTACAAAACCTGTAACAACATGTGTTATATCATCTTAGGTATATACACCAACACAGGTACCCAGCAAGAAGTCCAGTGTTAAATTAACACTCTCAGAGTTTATATAGGTCATGTGTAGGCAAGTCACACAAAGATGAAGAAACAGAACACAGCCTATATATAATATATACAGGTCCTTCTCAAAAATATTGCATATTGTGATAAAGTTCATTATTTTCCATAATGTAATGATAAAAATTAAACTTTCATATATTTTAGATTCATTGCACACCAACTGAAATATTTCAGGTCATTTATTGTTTTAATACTGATGATTTTGGCATACAGCTCATGACAACCCAAAATTCCTATCTCAAAGAATTAGCGTATTTCATCTGACCAATAAAAGAAGTGTTTGTAATACAAAAAAAGTCAACCTTCAAATAATTATGTTCAGTTATGCACTGTTTCACTATACTTCTGAAATCTGAAAATGCTGTTTAGATAGGACAATTATTTCCAACACTATGCTTGGCATATTTTGCCATTTCAACAGTTTATTTAAATTCCAGGGCAACCTCTAGGCTCCGCTCCCCCACAGAGCCACTGAATCGTCATCACCTTGTAACGATTTACCCCATGGCATCTCCAGTCTCTGCAGTTTAGCTAGCCTTCTGCAAATGGTAGTGACACATTCACTGACCACTTGAAAAAATCCCATTCTGTCTCCTGTTTCCTTCTGTGGGCTGTTTCCTTTCTTGCTTTCTTCAAGTTGGTGAGCATTCTTAGGTCACTGTAGGAGTCTTACTTGAAGTCCATTGCCATTCCTCAGCTAACCAATGCTTTCATTCTTCGTTTTAATGTACCAAAGAGTTCATTTTGGAACCATTAATGATTTGGCTAGGTCTATGAAATTTATTCAGATCTTTCAGCATAATCTTGACCTACTTTAGTAGCAATGACTTTTTGCTCGCCCAATTTGTCAGTTTTTTATTTGTGAAAAGTTTGAAAAATCCAATAAATTTCGTTCCACTTCATGATTTTGTCCCACTTGTTGTTGCTTCTTCACAAAAAATTACAGTTTTATATCTTTATGTTTGAAGCCTGAAATGTGGCAAAAGGTCGAAATGTTCAAGGGGGCCAAATACTTTCGCAAGGCACTGTACATATCTATGGTGTATGTTGTACAGTAAATAGCATAAATTGTAAAGAATACTGTCTCCATATTAAACTCTTAGTCAATGTTACATTTCAAGTCTAATGTGTTGTATAGCAGAACCAATAAAAAAGTTAAGTTAATAACATCCAAAACTGTATGTGTGCAGGACTTATTTTACCTAATACATTCCTCCTGTATATTAACAGGAAGTCACTTTTAAGTATAATAAACATTATCTGATATAGCTATTTTCTTTCCTTTTACCCTGGTTTCTGACAGATTGGTGATATCCAATTTGTAATTAAGGACCTGCATCATCACAGCCACTTCCATCAGGCTCGGGACAGTCAATGTTGAGATATGTGTCTCTCGATGCACATCCAATGCAGTTTTGAAACTTATCACTGTAGTCTCTCAACCAGGAGGTCTGGACTGGAATCCTTACGTGCCAGAAGGAATGCAGTATCCAGCTCTAAAGCACCCAAACCCCTGCAATTAGTCACTACAGAATGCAGAGGCAAATCAACACATTTCAATTACTAACCGCACAAATGATGCATGATGCTGGCCTATTCTATTTGAACCCTGCTGTCCTACAAATTATTTTCTCTTATACTGTGAGACTTTTATTTTGGGGAGTTTTATTTTGACAGGCTATTTGAAAAGGCTGAAAAGGATCAAAAAGAGTGCAGGGTGACAAAAGAACACTTCACTGTGACGCATATTCCTGTGTGTGGACCACTGTAATGACCAGCTATATTTCCATCCAACATCTACAGTGCATCCAGAAAGTATTCACAGCAAATGTATAAAATAAACAACGAATAAAGCACATACATACATACATACGTATCACAGCCTTTGTCATGACACTCAATATTGAGCTCAGGTGCATCCTGTTTCCACTTATCCTTGAGATTTTTCCACAACCTGATTGGAGTCCACCTGTGGTACATTCAGTTAATTGGACATGATTTGTAAAGGCACACACCTATCTATATAAGGTCCCAGAGTTAACAGTGTGTGTCAGAGCACAAACACAGCCATGAGGTCCAATGAATTGTCTGTAGACCGCCGAGACAGGATTGTATCGGGGCACAGATCTGGGAAAGGGTACAGAAAAATACAGTGCCTTGCGAAAGTATTCGGCCCCCTTGAACTTTTCGACCTTTTGCCACCTTTCAGGCTTCAAACATAAAGATATGAAACTGTAATTTTTTGTGAAGAATCTGAACACTCTGAACACTCAAATAACGTTAAATAAGAACATATGAAGATCATGACGTAGCATGTAAATAGCATAGTTTTTGCTAGGGTGGAGGTCGGGGATGGTGGACGGGCGTATAAATCTGCGACTTGCATGCCAGTGTTCGCGAGTTCAAATCCAGACCGGCACTTTGTGTGTGTTTTGTTCTACATTGCTTGCGTCATGCAGACAGGCAATTGTCGGTTTTTGTAATGTTAACCCTAACCTTAATTCTAACCTTAACCTTTAGTAACCTCATGCCTAACCTTAACCGTTAGTATCCTCCTACCTAACCCTAACTGTGAATGTTGCAATATAATTTCGAACGCTATGGAATGTATGAAATGTATGGAATGTTCTCGCATAAACCCGCTAAACGAAATGTACCGGTGCAACGTAATTGAGGTACAAATATAGCCTAATAACGAAACATGCATTTCAAACGTAAAAAAACGTTGGCATATAACGTAATTCAGGTTTTCAAAATAGTTTCCTGAGAACGTAATTTGGGAGAAAGTCTGAGATGTACGGTTGCCCAAGTGTACTGTGTCTTGAAAAAGGATGGGCACCACTGCTATAAGATATGACTCCCTCATTCAGTAAAGTGGTGGCTCGTGGGTCAACCTTCCTTCCATTGACTTATACAGTAATAAAAAAGTTTGAAAAGCACCCCAAAGTATGTAATATAAAAGAAGATGAGTTGGAGCAAAAAACAAAAAAAAGTACTTGAAGGCACAATGTAGATCGTTGAGATGTCTTACCTGTTAATTTTAATCAAGGTAACTCAATCCAAACTAGCTACTGTAGCTGCACTGCAATGCAGATGTGTCTAGTGTTGGGAAAGTTCACTTTCTACATGAACTAGTTCATAGTTCAGTTCACAAATTTTTAAAAGAACTAGTTCAGTTCATAGTTCAACTTCAAAATTTTGAACTAAATTCACAGTTCCAAAAATGAACTAGTTTTCTGTTGTTTTTTCCATATGTTGCTGCAAGCTATTGTTGTTCCAAATTATTGCCACAGCCCATATAGAACCACAGACAGCAATTATTTGATCAGTTTTAACACTGAAACTATGCGTCAGATATCATCTTCATGTTCAATTTTGAATCCTTATCCAACCAGGGTTTACAGAACATTAGCATTGAGTGGACAGCATTTCCCCATTGTTGCTTATATTCTCAAAAACATGAGGAAATCTGAGCTGCTTGAATGGTCTTTTTTAATGAGGAATTATTAAAAGAAAAACAGGACAGTAGTCCTTCAGGTGCAAATGTTTTACAAATTTAATAATTTTCAATTTCAAATTCCATTTCAGTACATACTAAAAAGTAATACTGGAATCCTGGAAAAATATACCAGGCAACAAACAAGTTACATAGTACTAGCTTATAGGCTAGCTTCAGTTCAATGTGCGGTTTCAGGTTTGCTGTGGATGTGACTGCAGTGCGGATTTTCTTTTTGAAGACCGACGGGCAAAGTTTGTACAGAAATGTAAGATTTTTCCCATCCTCAACGTCCTTGTCATAAAACTAATTTAAATGATCATACGACGCAGCACCTTGCTGTTTCGTTGCCTACATGCTGCTGTCACATTCTTGCTGCTTTTTGTTTTGATGACGCATGCGGTGCGAGTCGCGACACTGATTGCGGCTTTGCCACTTGCAGATGACAGTAAGAGGTGTTTCTTCCACTACATATTAAGGCCTCTTTACAGTGTTTTTCAGCTGGGTTTTTGCCTAGAAGGCTTTACAGAAATCTGGCACCCTATTGAACGAAGCTAAACTGAGAGAGCGTGCCATTCACAGACACCAGAATGAATGAGTTCACAGTAACGTTCATCAGGCAGTAATACAGTAGCCTACGCTCAGTTTATGTTCGCCCAAAATATGAACGAGTTCATGAACTATCATTCAATGAACGCGTTCAGGCACAACACTGGATGTGTCACCGTGTTGGATGTGGAGAGAGGTAGACCCAAAGGCAGGTTGTGGTAGTTTGTTCTTGTTCATTTTATTTACACAATCCAGAAAACAGACACAATACTGGTTGCAGGGTACACAATGGAAGCGAGTGCACACAGAATATACCTATATGGCCTACGTACTCTCACAGTGCTACGAATCACTGATGGCTAAACATAGACTTATATCACGCATGCATTTTAACTACGAACTTCAGAGACTTACTTGTCACAACATATATATTCAATGTAGCTCCCAGTTTAAAAAACGAACAAAATGGATATATTCTTACGTAGAACACACTGACAGTATATCAATGTCCGGCCATTATGCAATCCACTGAATAACATAAATATACCTAAATATATGAATTAACTAATAATATATTTATGGGGTCCATATCTCAGTCCATGCACACCAGCCCCCACTGGGCTTGGTGTGACAAGATGGGTAAAAACAAAACAAAAAAGTACTTTCTAGCCAGCTAGTATTTTACAACTAGCTAATGTGTTGGCTCTGTAGGCGAATACATTAATATTTCAACATTGGCACGCATGTGCTCTTAATGTGCCATAACTATGTTTTTTTAACTATGTATTGGAGTGATATTATATAATGTTGCTGCTACCACTATGTTCCTAATAAGAGAGACATGTCATACAGTTTACTTTCCTTACTGTCTCCTCTAAAGAAATTGTACTAACGCTAATAGTCTAAATGCAGCACTTCTGTCACACCCAGCCCAGTGTGGGCTGGCGGACATAGACTGAGACATGGACTCCAATATTTATTGCTTAGTTTCATTTGTGTATATATTGTTAAGTTATTTCATTGTGTTAATTCCTTTTTATCTTCAGTGATTTGCATAGTGATTGAGTTACCTTTAAGATATGTGAAATGTCCCTTTATGTTGTTTTGTTACGCCTCGCTCTAGTGTGGGTTGTCATTACGATAGGGTTAGAATAGGTGAGGCTGGTATCTGGTAGAACGGGTTGATTAATGATTACGGACGGTCATTGAATACTGTGTAAAGGAAGTCACGTTCGTGAGTGTTTTATGTTCTTATGTTGCTTCAGTCATTGATATACATTGCATATGTCACTACCCTGTGCATTAACAGGATTGTTGTTTATTAGTTTACCTGAGTGTAAAGAAGTTACGTTGCATCGTTGTATTGAAAAGATGTCCGGGAGCTACAAACAAGTGAGTACCTATAAATGTTAGAGTCTGAATGTTTAGGCGTTCGCCCTATACCTAGAAGTTAGCCAGTGTCCGTACCACTGTTAAGAGTATGTAGCTAATAAAGTATATCTGTGAGCGCTCGCTGCATTTTGTTTGACCAGACTTATTACAAGCTGTATGTTCCCAAAGCAATCTGGAATAAACCATAAACAACTGCCATCTACCTGCCTTTGAGTCTCCCACTCTTCACACCACCCACCGAAACCATGACAACTTCTATGGAATTGCTACTTTCGCTTAGTAATATATAATCGGAGTAAGTCGTATACCAGTAAAAAGAACGTTTGTTAACAAATTTTATATATATATATATGTATACATTCATTCGAAATAGGCACGTTTTAATGTGTTGCTTTGTTTTTCAAAAAAAGAGCTGAAGGTGGGAACCAATAGGACCCAATACCTCCGACATGCATTGTTCTTTGCTTCTTGTAGTCACTTATGTAGCATCTGCTACATGACAAATATTTGAATCTGAATTTGTCAGACGTGGCCACTGATTGTCTAGGTGGGGCATATCTGCATCCAGGGTTCAAAATTAACTTTTTCATCCACCAGCCAAATGGCTAGTAAATGTTCAAATTTTACCAGCCACTCAATAGATTAGTTTTTTAGGCTAATAAGAACATAACTCAGTTATAGAATACATTATTTATGGCATACCACCTTCTGGAAGCATTGGAATGGATGTTTATATGTTTTTTAATCACTATGATTTTTAAAAAAAACATAGCATACGGATCGAAATAAAGTGCAGTAATCTAGCTATTGTTAGCTTGCTTAACTGTAGCCAAGAAGCGCAGTGTTATCACCAAACATTCCTCAGCAGAGATGCAGACCCGGTAGTTTGTGTTTTCTCTCTTATAATTGGACTGAGAAGTTGCTTCAGTGTATGGAACTGAGTGGGAAAGAGCTGAGCGAAGTTTCATTCACCTCAAGCTCACGACATAGGTGTCACCTCTGCTTATTCTTTAACCAACAAAAGACAGTACCGTTTTCAAGTCTTCGTCGGACATTGTTCTCAAAGTGTGTAATAATTACGACCACTGAGAAAAATGTGTTGCCCGGTACCATACGTATACAGTACCACAACATGATTTGTATATCCACGTTGCTGCTTCCGGTGTCCCCTTTTTTGATCGAAGAGTACAAATTACCTCCGCAAGCCAGTATGGAGAGATATTTCCTCTCACACATGCGCACAATCTAGGTGGTATTTGGGCTGTCGGCCATGTCAAGGTGGTGTGTTTGTGTGCTATTTTTGCCCAAAGACCAAGGTGACGCGGCCCGACATGGGTGACGGAAACAATCCTGCTAGTTGCACCGACGAGTCAGCAGTTTTGTTTTTGTGTCACCCCCTTAAGCCTTGAACTTCATAGACAAGGGCCTCCAATCATCAGAAAAGGTATTTAAGGTGACAATTGCAGGTTGTTGTTCTCTTTGACTCTCCTCTGAAGAGTGACAACATGGGGGCCTCAAAACAACTCTCAAATGACCTGAAAACAAAGATTGTTCAACATTATGGTTTAAAGAAAGGCTACAAGAAGCTATCGCAAAGATCTAAGCTGTCAGTGTCCACTGTGAGGAACATAGTGAGGACATGGAGGACCACAGGCAGAAGGCCAGTTAAGGCCAGAAGTGGCAGGCCAAGTAAAATATTGGAGAGGCAAAGGCGAAGGATGCTGAGAACAGTCAAAAACAGCCCACAGACCACCTCCAAAGACCTACAACATCATCTTGCTACAGATAGATCACTGTGCCTTGTTCAACAATTCAGCACACTTTGCACAAGGAGAAGCTGTATGGGAGACTGATGCGGAAGAAGCCTTTTCGGCACACACGACACAAACAGACTCGCTTGAGGTATACAAATACACATTTGTACAAGCCAGCTTCATTTCGGAAGAAGGCTGTGGACTGATGAAACAAAAATTGAGTTATTTGGTCATAACAAGGGGCGTTATGCATGGAGGCAAAATAACACAGTATTCTAAAAAAGAATGTCTTTTTCATTACTTTTTCAGTCTTTTGTTTTGAACCACATGGAGGGAATTGCTGGCAGTACAGACAGTGTCAGTGTTGCCATGTCCGTGAATTTACCCCAAATTGGATTTATTTGAAAAAAGTGTTGTGGGTGAAAGAATATTAGTCGCAGCTGGCAGGTTTTTGGGTTGATTCTAAAGTGAACCACATTCCCCAACACCCCAAAAGTTAATTTCAAGCTTCAGAATGATGTTACTATGAATATCTCAGGAAGGGTAGATGCTAGAATCTAACTGTTGACAACATGTGAAAGCGTAAATTCTGCTGAAATATACTTGGCATTGTATGTTCACTGGCGTTCATCCCAGCTGGATAGATTGAATCTCAAATGTGCATTCCTCTATTCTTCTCTGAGGTGTTTTTTATCAAATCAGACTGGAATTAGATTATCTATCTTGCAAAGTTGCTCTCCAGCAACGCCTTCTGTCCAAACCATGTAAATTCAATTGCGGAGGTATAGTATGGAAGAATTAATTGGACTTTAGTATTTGTAACCCACAGAAGACAATCTACAAATGTGGACAATGATGCGCAAATATTTCACGATCTGCAAATGTGTATTTTTACATTTGTGATATGTGAAATCATATCCACAAAAATACAGGGTGATGTGTACAACACAAAACTGCTTTTACACATTTGCAGATTACTTCCTGTGAATTTGTGGGTCATGTTACATTTGTAAGTTCCTTTTTACACTGTAAATAAACATATACACAAATATCTCACGATTTGCAAATACACACAATTAAATCTGTGCAAACATCTTTTTATTTCACATACAAATTGTGATTTACGCATTTGTGGATCCATTTCTACACACAAAACTGTTTTTACACATTTGCAAATTACTTCCTGTGAATTTGTTGTTTATGTTACATTTGTAAGTTCCTTTTTACACATTTTTGGAATTTTGTCCAATGTGTACTGCAGAGATCTGTAAATAAACATATACACAAATATCTCACAACCTAAAACATGTATTTTTACATTTGTGTTGTGTAAAACCATATTCACAAAAATAATGTGTGATTTGTAAATACACACAATTTCATCTGTACAAATATCTTTTTATTTCACATACAAAGTGTGATTTACGCTTTTGTGGATCCATTTCTACACACTAAACTGTTTTTATGCATTTGCGTATTGCTTCCGGGTAATTTGCAGGTCACATGACATTTGCAACTCCCTTGTTACATATGTGTGGATTTTTGTCCACTCTGTCCCGCTGCGATCTGCAAAAACAGATTTGTAAGCATCATTGTACACATTTGTAGATTGTCTTCTGTGGGTTACAAATATTAAAGTCCAATTAATTCTTCCATAGTATAGTTGGTGAGCGTAATGACCCTGTACATCAGGGGTATTCAACTCTGGACCTTGAAGCAAGATCCACTCCACTTTTTCATTTGCAACCCTCTAAAACTTTAAACATGGAATACCAATGTTGGCCTGGGACACCAGGGGCCTCATGTATAAAAGATTGCACAGCTTACATACCAGAAGATGGCGTATGGCCAAAACTGGAAAAGTACGTACGCACAGAAAAATTCACATGTATAAAAGCCGTCGTCCACAAATGCAAAAATCTCATAAGATAAAACAATTTTGCACATTTGAATGAATATGTATTAATCCCAGGCCAAGAAGATCATACTACCATTTTCTCTAGAGCTACTGTTAGCCAGTCTACAGACAATTGAAATGCTATAGCATCTCGCCTGCTGTCCGGCCCGGTATAATTTGCATTCTAATAATAATATGCCTATTTGAAGAAAATTGGAATTGTTTTCTAAAATGTTATATTTACATAACCTAAATAATTACATAGCCTATATCACCTTGAATTTACCCTATCCAATCATTGCAAATTATTTTTTTAAACGTCCTGACATGCCATTCAAACCTGCATTAAACCTACATTTCTTTTGTGTTCCATTTTCAAAACAGCCGAAGTCACAATCATATTTTGCAACTTTAGATCTTCCCTCTTTATATGTTTTACCATTACGCTAAATATTAATCTCTAACATACTACAAGAACTGTTCGCGTCAGGTGAGAATTTGATAATGCGGCTCGTTCGGAGAATATCAATCTCATATTTGTGTTCTTTAGATGTGGAGAAGTGAAAATATATGTTAGGCTATTTTTTATATTTAATCTTTTCATCATTCATTATGAACTGCTTCATCTTGTTTTTAAACATATAGGCTACGTTAGTAACCAGTGTTGTATGCAAGTTATGTTTTACTGACCATCGTCCCGTAAATGTCCCAAAGTCGGTTATGAACCGTCCCAGACATATTTTTAGTATACTGGGCTATATAAAGCAGGAGGCCGTGTATTTCGAGCCCTGGCCGAAGCAGACATTGCGCATTAAGTATAACATAATCTTTTATACACCTAATTTCCCAGACCTTGATCACTTATTTACACATAATCCATGAGATCAATTGAGCTTCACAAGTGATTGATTTTGCCCACTTGTTACTGCGTTTCATCCTTGGGAGGTGGATCGGTGCGTCGCCTCCGGTCCGTTATGGATGAGCTAGAGTCAGGCTCACAGAGAGAATTGTATTTTCCGATGCCAATCTTGTAGTTGCACAGCACAGCAGGTATATATTTCATCTGGTAAGTAATCTGTGCTGCGTGCAATATTAACCATATACAGAGGTTGACATGCATTTTCTGAATGATTTTGTTGTTCATTTGACAACCTCAAGTAGGCTATAACAGAAGTGGTGGCAGAATAATGTAGGCCCTAATAGCATTTCCCGTTTGGGTTTTGGCATTTTGATGTGAGTCATCCACATCAATTATCAAACTTTTATTAGCGGATGTAATTATATTTTTAGAATAATCAACGACATAGACGTATGACAGTAACTGTAGTGGAAACTTTATTTATGTTTGATGAGTTATGCCACGTTTGAATTTGTCACATTACAGAGCAAGACAAGACTCAAAAGTCTCCGTGACGGCCCGCATATTCTCACGTCAAGTACATTTTTATACATCACACAGTGTGCGTGGAAACCAGCGTAAGCAAGCTTTTCATGCGTACGCAACGTTTATACATGAGGCCCCAGGTGAGTCAATTATTAATGTTGATGTAGAACAAAAAAACAGCAGGCTCTGGCCACCATAGGGTTAGAGTTGAAAACCCCTTCTGTACATGACTAAAGGCTTCCGTGTTGGATGAGCAGTGCAAAAGAAATTAGCAGCTTGGCAAAATGTGGTTGGATGACCCATGTGCGCACTTCTCACTATCCCACAGAACTTTCCAAGGAGTTGTAGGTTTTTTCTTGTAGGGAAGGAGAGAGAGATCTATTGTATTGTAGGTAAGGAGAGATTGAACATGAATGTCACATGAGTATGATAAGATCTATATTATTTTCAAAAGTTAGAGAAGTGTTGAATTATGGATTTCACATCTATCTTACTCTTACTATAGATTTAGAGATCTATCTTGCCCAAGATAAGAAATGATGGCTTCCGCGGTCTACAGAACTGTGAGAACACTGGGCAGAGGTAGGAATCAGCAAGCATTTGAGGTCCAGTGTAACTCTGAGCCAGAGGGAGGTCAGTTAAAAGATGTATAGATAAATGCGACCATTGTCGTTGTGGAACATTAACTCCCTGCTCTGGGCCCACACCAAGTAGGAGGAAACATATACCCTCTAGTCCTTGGCCAAGGTTGACCACCAGTACCTGCAAGCCAAACAGCTAATCGTGTGGCCGATACCAGGGTAACAAGAGGAGGGGGTGTTGTGGGCCCAACAGAAAAACCTCATTCTGGTGATCAGCATGAAACTGCACCGGAGCCTGATGAATTTCAGTATCCAGTTCCCATAGTACTGGGGCCACGATACAGGCATCCAGCAGTATGGGGCCGTCATCTACTGGTCACTCCTCTTCAAGTTCTTGCTGCCTGTGTTACATTCCCCAGTTCAATTTTATGAATGTTTGTGCTTGGTTTGTGGAGTGTTCTCTGTGCTGTCTTTCTGTACTGTTCTGTGTGTGTTTGTTCCCTTCAGTTTGTATGTTCCCACAGGTGGTGCAGATCAGCCCAATTACCACTTATCAATGACTCCTCCCTTCCATAATCCGGATCACCTGGTTTCAGTCATCAACAACAATCCCATCATGCACTTCCCCAGCATATAATGTGCCATTTTTTGTGTTCTCTGGGTAGCTTCTGGTTAGGCTGCCTAGGTGTGAGCTCTGGGTACTGGTCTGTATATTGTTGGTTAGTTGATTGAGAGCTCTGTTTGGTTAGTAGTGTGTGTGTGTATGTGTAGAATTCTTGTGCCTTTTCTGTGTAGTGGTAGTAACATTACTATTATTAGGGGTCCAAGTCCGAAGGGGCTGGGAACCGTCGTTGCAAAGCAACGCGGTTCACAGCTCCAGCAGGGCTGTGGAACCCTATTGTTTTTCTAAGGTTTCGTATTATTCTTCTGGTAAAACCGTTACTACAGGCTAAACCATACATGGTAAAACCGTTACTACAGCCTAAACCATACATGATCGTGGGGTGCCATTTTCAGGACTGGTCCAGATCACCGCTGGGACCTCAGACAGAAAAATTCAGCCACTTCCACCACTAGGTGGCGCTATAGCAGAAAAAAACGTGTTTGCCCTTATAACTCCCAAACCGTACATCGCACATAGAAGCTACACATATCCACGCGTTCCCTGAGTT
>JACXGM010010281.1:0-26483 GCA_016801145.1 Umbra pygmaea | reverse complement strand
TTCTCCCATACAGGGGATTTAAATGACGCGGGACGTCCAAGCTCCTCCGTTCCTCCGCTCGCCATGACCATGCTGTTAGCGGACTGAACATGCGCAAAACTTTTTTATTTCAGTAATCAATCCGCGGATCACGTGTGTCCCGAACCGAAGATATTGATCCGAACGGATCACGGATCAATGATGATCCGTTGCACCACTATTTATTACTCACCTCATCATCCATCTACTGTAACATCCATCTCACATTCTCCTGATTCTTGATCAGACACACTCTGCATTAGTCAAATAAGTCAGTCAGGGAAACACACTGGCCATTTCCAGAGATGTTCAGATCTACATTATCAGTGTTATTGATCATGTAGTGCAGAATATGTATTGATTTATGTTACAGTTAAGTTTAATGATTCATAGCTCCAGAAATGTATCATTATGCAAAAAAATACATTTCTTTAATGTTGATAACATTAGAGCTAACCATTGCAAATGGATGACAATTAGCTATGTGAGAAAGAACAAATTACTAAAGCTAAAACAATCTAATATCGGGCTAGGTACTGCTGGGTTGACTATAGTAGAAAGAACTGTAGGCTTGTTGCTGTACCACATTAGCCACCTTTGATGTAATCTGGTTGAAATGAAAGTTTTCATTACTGGATAAAGTACAGCAATCTAGCCTGCTGATATTTACCATCCCATAGAATTCTATGTACCATCAATATCCATCGTCTTCTTTTGCGCTGAAGTCAAATTCTAGGCTATTGTAATGTAAAAGGTAAAGCATAGAATGGATTTCTGAAGAACACGGATTTATCAACTTATTCATTTTTTTTTTTTTTTGGCATTCACAGTGTCTGCAAACTTTTGCCACTCCAATGCATTTTTGGCATTAGTAATGGCCACATTGTGCCCTCCAAACAAAATTTTTCTCCTCTTTTCCACCTCACCAACAATAATTTCTACTTCACATTGAGTGAAGTTTCTTTTTTGGTTTTCCTCTCTGTGTTTGCCATTATTTCTCAATCAATGAATATTAATTTTGGGGAGTTTCACTTCCCATATTTCATCAACACTGTATTCCAGATCAAACATATGGTTGGGTATTACCCAAACAATAATACTTTATAGGAGTGGAAACTTTCAAGCTCTTCAGGTATTTTCTCACTTGAACTCCCCATTAAAAAAAAAACAGCTCTACCTCTTCATATGTAACTATGTTGCTATTTAAGGAACAATACAATGCAAAGTATGCCCGCACAAAGTATGCAGTTTTATTATCCAATCATCTCGATTCAGGGTCATGACATGAACCACATAGGAAGTCAGCTGAGCCCATCTCCTGTAGTTTCCAAGGGCGTAAGCCAGCACCCGGAAATTGAAGCTCTTATGGGGAGATTCTGAGGCTACCAAGGCACCACCTTGCGTTAGCATTCCATAGACTCCGATTCATTTTACGGTCACTTTGACAGCAAATAAATTTACGTCTGAAGTGTTTAAAGACTTTACATGTCCACTGTTTATTTCTAAAGAAACATGACATGTATAAAAGTCTCATTATCTCAAAGTCTCATACCTTGTATCTCACGTTATGGCCCCGTAGCAGACGTTTTTGTAAAAATAGGCTAATGATTGTGTCATAACCACACAACTTTCTGTTGCACTGTAGAGAAATTACCGTATAGTCCAGGAGAAGCTCGCAGGCAATCAGGGGAACATGGAGGCATACAGTCAAGGGAGAAGACTAGAGAGAGTCTTGAAAAGCATTGGATCAAAATATTTAATCAACTTTTTGATAGATTGGAAATACTTCGGTATGTGGCAAGTGAATTCATATGAAGTAAGGTTCGGAATGATTCAGATTTCTCTTGGCACAGCTACCAGAAGAATTGCAACTTTCAGACAGGTTGCTCATGTCACATCTACGTCATCAAGCTCAGCTTGAGGCTGCGCAGTACACTCAGCTACCACCGGAAAAGAGCTTCTAATTGACTTCACTTGGTCTCCGTCGAAGTCAGTGGCGTTGCCTGGTACATTTTATATACTGTTTATGGTAGTTTTAAACATTTTGCCAGTGACATCAGTGGCAAAGAAATCACAAACATATTGTTAAATATATTATACCTTTATTCACGTTATGTTTGGCGGTTCCCTGGAACTTAGAGCAACTAGAGTAGTCAAAGGTTATATGACGCCATTAACGGGCGACAAAATAAAACGTCCCGTGTCTTCGAATTAAATTACAAATTTCTCTGTGTTTGAAAGTTGGTGGAAACCTTTGGGATAATGTAAGTACACAACTAACAAATATATATAATATAAGTATAGTGATGTTTGTGTGACGTTCCCAAGGACCACACCGTTCTGGAAAGCCTCATCTGTCACCAATAGCAACAAGGAACCCATCCGTCATGAACGCATCACCACAGTTAGGTCGCAATCACTGGAATTCTGATCACGTGCGCTTCTTCCCTGTATGTATTTAAACCTCCTGCCTCCTCACAACCATTGTGAGGTATTGATTGTAAGTGGACGTCATACTGAGCGCTATTTCTATCTCTGAATTCCTGGTCTGACCCTGTTTTGTTATTACCGTTGACTCTGCATTTTGGATTACCCCTTTGTGCCTTTGATCTATTTTTGTCTACAGCGTGTACCGAACCTTTGCCCGATCCGACTAACCTGTGTGTGTACCCAGAGCCGGTCCTGACCTCCATGGGGCCCTAAGTAAAATTCTACTAAGGGCCCTCCTTTCTGACCTATTTGCCATTGCCAGACCATCACACCTGACAACAATCTTACTACAATCTTCCCTCCATCAAAACACTTTAGCTCCATTGTTTGATCTAAGAATTAGTAGACCTACAAAAAATGAGGTATTACCAAAAAATATTTATTAAATAGAACATGTTCCATATAATCACAAGATGAGTGAATATTAACATAAACATTAATGAAAAATTATAGAAAATATAAAATCTATTTCAAATATTTAGGATTCACTATGTAAATTTCCATTAATCTCTTCAGGAATTTTATGTAGATTGTATTATTATTCTTTCTTAGATATGTTTTTATTGAACATAGGAAAAACAACACAAACAATTTCTGAAAATACACATTACTATTGACCATAATATGGATTTGGTTGCTAGTTATGGTAAAATGATAAATTTGTCATTCTAAAACTGTCTATATAGTAATTTGTATTACTTATTTGATGTTTTCAAACCTTGGATCAGAGATGCAAGTTCCTAAAGTTTACTAGTCCAAAAATGTTTTTGTATTTTTGATAGTTTTCAAAAGATTTTACACAGATCGGGCGCCTGTGAGTTGAATTGGGGAAGTAAAGTTGGTGAATGTATTCATCCCATGCATGATTTGACTAAAGGGATCCATGTTGGATTCGCAGTGTGAAAATATTCGGCGGCTGGGTGACATCTAGTTGAATGAACCATGAACACACCCCTCGCCATCTCACAGATCTGTTGCAGAGCTGCCAACAAGGCATGATTAGAGCGAATTGGGATGGGAGAAAAATCACACATAATAAATACATAAAACAACTAAGTTGCTAAATGTTATTTTGTGAAATATAATGTTATGTGAAGCTACATAAGACATGAGCTGAATCATTCCTAATAAAATAAATAATATCTTTGGCAACATAGACCTAATTTTTTTCTAAATAATTGCGCTTATGCATGATTTTTTTTAGGCATTCATTTTATCCACAGCAAGGCGTCCGATAGAGTACAACCAATAATAACGGCAATAATAATACTGCTGTATAATATATGCTGAACAGCTTATCAAATGTTGTAGGCAGAATTGACACAATCACATGCGCCAGGGCTCAACACGTACACATGTCTCTTTTTAGACAAATAACTTAATCGAGTAATGACAGTGTTGGGGAAAATGAAATGAAGTAAACGTGTAATTTTTGTTCAGGATGTTGTGTTGTAGCCTACCCATGCAAAATACTTTAATACAGTAATTCAATATTACGACTTTATTAATTTACACCTCTGCTGCCAAGCTACTTTTGCAAGACATACAGATTAGACCGAGATGCACTGCAAGATAATATATCAATTACTGTTACAGTATTTGCTGACATTAAACTTGAAGAGGAGAGAACACAAGTCTACCTGATTGCTGTTCCCGTTTCCCCCCCTCCTTTTGTCGTGACCAGATGAATAACCCCGCTTCATCCTCTCACAGTTATAGTCATAGTGAGCGTATCGGGCCGACCGGTTCTGTGTGTACCGACCTTAGCCTGAACTGACAACCTGCCCTGTGAACGGAACCCTGCCTGGCCTGATAACCCTCTTGTCTTTACGGAAACCTGCCTGTCCTTGTTCTTGCCCATGGATTTGCCCCTATACAGTCTACAGCTTGGAACTAAATAAATCCTAATTATTATTGTGGAAACCTGGTCCTGTTCTGTTCATTACAGTTTGGTTTTTTAATGCAAATTAGATCTTTTGTTATTGTTTTGGAAAACTACATATTGTACCTTTAAGTCAAAAAGTAGATTTCATAGCAAATGCTTGGATGAAAACAAAATAATCTCTATTCTTAGAGAGCAGAAAACAACCGTTTGATCTTACACCCTCAATTAAATTGTCAGAATTAGAAATAAAATCTTACAAATGTTTAGATTTTTTTGGTTTTGAAAAGCTATAAAGTGTTTTCTTTTCTTATGTGCAATGTTTAAAATCAAAAAACGGCATTGTACTTTAGAATGGCATTATTACTGTATACTAGGTAAAGTATAGCTTACATTATTTACACAACAAGGCATGTGTTTTAGCATTTACATTATAAAAGAATAATGTACGTAGCTAGAACATTCCATTCTAATGACTTGTGGGAATTGCATAAGCTTAAAGCTAAGATATGATACATTATTATCCCTCAAACAACCACACCCACCTATGGATCAGGAGTTGGTGCTGTGGTCTAAGCTCCCGACTCTGGATTACATGTGCCCTGTCGATGGCGGTTCAAGTCCTGGTTCAGCCACTGTCTGCTCTTCCAGTCTTACCCTGACTTCCGCTTCCTCCTGTCCTGTCAGTAAAAAATCCCCCCAAAAAATACATTAAGAAGAAAATGAACCTTCAAAGAGGATTTGTCTTTTAGGACCTAACCAGGAATGGAAAAACTCAAGCAATATCCCTTTTGTATTCATAATTTATTTTCTAATCTTAGGCCATAAACCATGAGCTATCCAGGATATCCCCCTCAATCTGGAGGCTACCCACCCCAGGCCGGAGGTTATCCGCCCCAGGCCGGAGGATATCCGCCTCAGGCCGGAGGTTATCCACCCCAGGCCGGAGGTTATCCGCCCCAGGCCGGAGGATATCCGCCTCAGGCCGGTGGTTATCCACCACAGGCCGGTGGTTATCCACCACAGCCTGGATCTGGAGGGTACTCAGCTATGCCCCCAGCAGGTAAGCCCTTTGCACAGCAAGTCATGGAATGTATTCATAATGTAAATCAGTAGGCATACCAACCAGGGTGTATGCGAATGGAAATTCAGAGAAAGAGAGGATGTAAAGGACGAGTATAAACCCAAAGTCATAGAAGGATAAAAGATAGACTGAAAGTCATAGATAATAAGGGACAAAGGACAAGTATAAACTCAGAGAAGGAAATAGGACAGGTATAAAACCAGAGAAGGAGAAGGAAATAGGACAGGTATAAAATGAGAGAAGGAGAAGGAAATAGGACAGGTAGAAAACCAGAGAAGGAGAAGGAAATAGGACAGGTAGAAAACCAGAGAAGGAGAAGGAAATAGGACAGGTAGAAAACCAGAGAAGGAGAAGGAAATAGGACAGGTAGAAAACCAGAGACATAGAAGATTAAAGGACAGACGGGAACATAAAGACATTGTCTAGGAGAGAACTGCTGCTTTAAATTGATAGTCAGACTAAGGTACTGGTCCTTTGGCATTTCAGACCCAGAATTCATGAGGTGGACATTTAATATTGTGTCGCTTGTCACGACTTCTGCTAGAAGACAACAGTCACTTACCAACAACTTTCAGTCCTCACACATGAATAGCTCTTTGCCAGTTCTGGTCTCTTTTCAAAGTCAGTCTAATGCTAATTTACATCTCTGCACTAGCAGGATCATAATATATTAGTTAAAACCATGTTCTATGTTGTTTTCATAACTGATTTTGTTAGGTTAAAACACTGAGTCACTGATATTGTGCTTTCATATTTTGTTACAGCCACATTAGGAAAGCAAAAGCGGTACATACTGTAATTGTAATAATCATTTTATGTCAGGAAATACACGGTTTAGTGACATGTACTATGTAATCTCTTCCAGGTAGTTGGGGGGGTGGATCTGGTTTTTCCATGGTAAGTCTGGCATAAAATAATCCTACCATCCTCCAAAATCACACACACAGTAGACTATTTCCAGCATGTCTGAATTTCATCCTCTTCAAATGATTGCATTAAATATTTCAGTTAGCATGAATTGCACAACCGATATTGGGAATCACAACTCAATTTTGGACTGGTAAGACTTTTGCAAAAAACATAATCTCTTCTCTCTCTTTAGGTTAACTTTCTGATTAACCTTTCCATGACCTCTATTTTTTGACAAAAACGATGTGGCTCAACGCTTGTTAGCGCAATGCTTTGAAGAATGTTATAATTTCCTGCCACATTAGTTTTTTTCAGTTGAAACTATGTTTTGTATTAGCTATATATATCTTATATCTTTAAATATCTAATCTTTTCTGTAATCAGAAAAAATTAGATTAAAAATAAATTTAATCTCAAGATTTATAATCAATCATCTACAAAACCATTTTTTTGTAATTTAGCTTCCTGTATGTGCACATTTTATTGGATTTACATTTTTCATCCAATCCCAGGCCAACCAGATCTCAACTGCAATGGGGGCCTTTGACCCAATCGCTGCTGGGTTTAACCCTGGTGCTTTCCCCAACCTTGCACCACAAGCCCCTAACCAACAGCCCTATGGACTGTATCCTCAGCCAGGAGGACAGGTGCCCCAGGCTCAAGGCTACCCAGGGCAGCCCATGCCAGGATACCCTCAGGCACCTTCGCCCAACCCATCCATGCCCGGTTTCGGAGGAGGACCACCACCTAACCAGCCCATGCCAGGGTACCCAGGTGCCCCCTCACCCAACCCATCCATGCCCGGTTTCGGAGGAGGACCACCGCCTAACCAGCCCATGCAAGGGTACCCAGGTGCCCCCTCGCCCAACCCATCCATGCCCGGTTTTGGAGGAGGACCAACGCCTAATCAGCCCATGCCCGGGTACCCAGGTGCCCCCTCGCCCAATCCATCCATGCCTGCATATGGAGGTGGAGCCATGCCTGTTGCTCCTGCCATAAATGTAAGATTTAATGCTGTTGTGTGCTGGAGTTTGGTATAGTGGTCTAAGCTTGTGACTCCAGACCATACTGCCTCCCTCTGCTTATATTGTACTAGCAATAAAATAGTTACACGCCATCCCCGAAATACCCCCATACTTTAGGACATCTCACACTTTGGCTTCGATTTAAACTTAGATACTTGTGTTCTGCACTGGTATTGATCTAGTCTTTTCTTGTGAGGCAGGTGGCAGGTGATGTTACTATTAGCGAACACTGACAGGGGTAAAGCAACTTAGTGACGTTCAAAATTCTCTCTTCTTTCTTGTTCTTCCAGCGAGGATTCAGAGGAACCATAAGGGACTTTCCAGGAGCAGACCCTCTGAAAGACGTAGAGGTTCTCAGGAAGGCTATGAAGGGCTTCGGTGTGTTGTCTGCTTGGGTCCAGTCCATGATCAGCTAACAGCCCCTCACACAGGGGACCAGTGACAGAGTTAGAGTGTCCAAAACAACCCATAGTCTTTAATATGGAGGACTCAATGACCAGCTGTTTAGAATACTATGCCCTGTTCAGAAATAAGCCAGTCCCCTGTACAATACACTTGTATGTAGATCTAAAAGAATTGGTTAGCTACAGAGTACATTATCAACAACATTGCATTCTATGATTTATACCTGGTCTTTGATTACATTTGTGTATTTCAACTTGGTAAGGCTAACTGGTCAGTTCTCCTACATAATGAATGTATAAACCCACCAAGAAAATGGACGTCCTGTTTAAAATGTTCTCTGACAGTGGACATGTCGCACAGGTACTGACGAACAGGCCATCATCGACCTGCTCTCCAGTCGTTCCAACAGGCAGCGAGTTCCTCTGCTCACGTCCTTCAAGACCGCCTACGGAAAGGTAATACTTAAAGACACTGTACAACATTATAATATCATACAACATAAACTCAATGAGAAATGATGCGTTACAATATCCTGGAAATGTCTTAATGTGTCCTGAAGTGAGGGTCACATTGTGCGCCCCAATGTGGAATGGTGATATCCAAACAGTAGATGTTGATTCTGCCAGTAAACAATTTAGCTTGGAGGGATCAGATTCCTTCAGACTATTCTAGCTGTACCGGGAAAACGCACATGGCACAGCAGACGGAACTCTTTACCTTTCCAGGATCTGATCAAGGACCTGAAGTCAGAGCTGTCGGGGAATTTTGAGAAACTGGTGCTGGCCATGATGAAGACCCCAACTCAGCTCGATGCCTTCGAACTTAAAGAAGCCATTAAGGTTTGTGAATGTGTTTTTCAGTGTTAATGACACGCATATTACGTTTTCTTGGAAACGCATGGCTAGATTAGCGAACAAGCATTCAGGTAGGGGCTTACACCCCAATAGAATAATTTCCTGAAATTAAAATGTGAAACATATATAGCTATATAGCAATATGACATAGTCTTAGCGTAACAACATTTGCAGGTTAGCACAAAGAAACTTCGCTATGCAAAATATGGGTAAATAACTGTGTAAATCCGATTTCATAAACATTTTATTGACCTATTTATACTATCTGTTTGTTGTGACAGGGTGCCGGGACTGACGAAGGATGCCTGATAGAGATACTGGCATCTCGCTCCAACGAAGAGATTAAAGCAATCAACCAGGTTTACAAGACAGGTGAGTTCCTCTGACAGAGAAATATATTTGCAGTCATGTTTGCAAGTAACCACACACACACACACACACACAAAAAACAAACTCACAGAGCAGACAGTAGTTGGGTAAATTGAAATTGACGTCACTCAATTCAGGAAGTGATTTTCATATTTTCAAATACATAGTGTCATTGTTCAATTGTTCAAGAATTAATAACAAAATAGGGTACAACTAAAGTGATAAAGCTAGGCTATAAACCATGACTATAAATCCTGTAAGTTTTCACTAAAACCCTAATTTATCACACCTGACTAAAAATCTGAATCAGCTAAATTTAGCTAAATCAGGTTATTTAAAAAAAAGCTAAATCAGGTTATTAACAACTGGGGTTGGAGAAAACCTAAAGTACAGTGGATCTCCAGGAACAGAGTTGGGCCAGCCCTACTGTGAACAGTATGAATGATATACTGCACTGGGCGGTCCTGTGTCACAAAGCTGTTTGCGTAATTTCAGAATATAAGAAGTCCCTTGAAGATTCAATCAGTGGAGACACCTCAGGACACTTCCGTAGGCTGCTCATTTCTCTGGCCCAGGTACAGCCAATAGATATACTGTAGAAAAATATATTGGTTGGAAATATGTGCATTCTGGACATAAGAACGAATTCTGTTCATAAACAGTAGATATCTGATTCTCAGTGTGTTTGTGCTCTCAGGGTAATCGAGATGAGAGAGAGACAGTGGACATCTCTTTAGCCAAACAAGATGCTCAGGTACACAACATCCCCATAACTTATGGATAACAAGCCTTCCGATTGAAAAAATACAGAGTGTATTATGGTGTGATAATACTTACCCTAATGGCAGGAGTTATTCCTGCCCATGTGACTACAGATCCTAGGTCATACCTCCATTTACTCATTAGTAGTGTCCTGTGTGTCTGTATGCAGGCACTTTACGCTGCTGGGGAGAGTAAACTAGGAACAGACGAGTCCAAGTTCAACGCCATCCTGTGTTCCAGAAGCAAACCCCATCTGAGAGCCGGTAATTACACTGGAACGCCCTCGGGATAACAGAAGAGACATACGATATCAGTACACTCTACATTCCTTGGTGCTTCCCGCTAAATCCTGATTCTTAGCTGGATTCTTAACTCTGCCGTGTGCATGTGTGTGCATGTTTTTTTGTGTATGTGTGTGTCTTTTGTAGTGTTTCACGAGTACCAGCAGATGTGTGGAAGAGACATTGAGAAGAGCATTGACCGAGAAATGTCTGGAGACCTAGAGAGTGGAATGGTGGCTGTGGGTAAGGGAACTCACACACACACACACACACACACACACACACACACACACACACACACAGCCCCACCCATACAGGTCAGTCCAGTCATACCTACGTATTTCTACACAAACACCCCAACGATTGATTTAACAGCCCTACCAACACATAGGCACACAAACAAACACACACAGACTGCACAATGCAAACAAGGTATATTATAAACAATCACAAATATCCACTGACACACCTATACACGTCTGTCAAGTCACACCTACATTTTTACTGAATGGTGTTCCCCCGTTTGACGTAGCATTTGGGACTTCTTTGTTTCATTTGATGACTGGGAGGTACTAGATAGTCCTTTGTAAGCAAATGTGATGTAGAAGATTCTATAAAAAACTTTTGAGCAGCCACACTGTTACTGTCTAAATTTGTTGTTTCTGTTGTGTTTTCCCCCACTTGGCTGTCATTGGTCAGGTTAATGGTACAGTACCGTACATTCAAAATCATTTAACAGGGTGAGATAGTTGTTTTATGTTTGAACAGCATATCTCACTCTCTATATACGTGTGATATTGTGGTGTGCTGTGTTTTTGCTTTCGTTATGCATGATGCTTTATTTTCCACAACACCTACATTAATTACAGTTTTATCTATTGCTTGAGTACTTTTGTCTAATAAGAATTCACTTTTTCTCAACAGTAAGCCCAATATTTAGAGAAATATTCAAAACCAAAACACGTCTTGCCATATGTACTAATTTAATTCACAAAATGCACCATGTCTCTCAAAACATAAAATATGTTATTCACAAACAACTACTTGCATCAGAAAATACATCTTACCTCAAGAACATTTATTTTAAAAGCCAAATAAATAATAACTACAACTATCAGTATAACATGTTGAACCATGCTTTTTAAAGTTGCAGTTGAAGTCGGAAGTTTACATACACTGAGGTTATAGTAATTAAAACTAATTTGTCAACCACTTCACATATGTCATTTTAACAGTGTATAGGATTTGCAAGTTAGTTAGGACATATATGGTACTTTGTGCATGGGACAAGTAATTTTTCCAACAACTATTTTAGACAGATTATTCCACTTACAACTTTACAAACACTAAGTTGACTGTGTGGTTAAACAGCTTGGAAAATTCCGGAAAATAATGGCTTTAGAAGTATCTAATAGGCTATTGAAATCATTTGAGTGAATTTGTAGGTGTGCCTGTGGAAGGCCTACCTTCAAACTCAGTACGTCTTTGTTGACATCATGGGAAAATTAGCCAAGACCTCAGAAAATAAATTGTAGACCTCCACAAGTCTGGTTCATACTTGGGAGTAATTTGTAAATGCCTGAAGGTAACATGTTCATCTGTACTAAATAATAGTACAAATATACAAACACCATGCATCATACCACTCATGAAGGATACACGTTCTGTCTCCCAGAGATGAACTTACTTTGGTGTGAAATGTGCAAATCAAACCCAGAGCAACAGCAAATGACCATGAAGATACTGGAGGAAACAGGTACAAAAGTATCTATATCCACAGTAAGACAAGTTCTACACTGACATAACCTGAAAGGTAGCTTAGCACGGACGAAACACCACTGCAAAATATTGCCATTTTAAAGCCAGACTACAGTTTGCTGCACGTTGTAATTTTTGGAGAAAAGAACTCTGGTCTGAAGAAACAAAAATTGTACTGTTTCGCCATGATGACCATTGTTATGTTTGGAGGAAAAAGAGGGAGGCTTGCAAGCTGAAGAACACCCTCTCAACCGTGAAGCACAGTGTGGCAGTATCATGTTCTGAGTGTGCAAATTGTGTTTGACTTTAGTTCGCATCGCCAGCTGTAAGTCTTGCTCATTGATCTGCAGGAATGACTGAAAAACCTCTTGCCATGGGAGATTCAAAGTCACAGTTCAGCTCACGTAGCACAGCGTTCGTGGTTCGACTGGTCGAGTCTTGTTTTCCCAAGATGGCGCCTGCCTGTATAAGCGAACGGGACTTTCTTTTAAACTATTTTTTTAATCAACTCTCTGTACACTTACAAAGTTCTCAATGCTTCAGTTTGCAGAAGTGGGGTGCTATTTTAAGCCTTGTTACTGGTATAAAATAGTGATTTCTTTTTACTTCATCCATGCCCTCACAACTGGCGTTATAAGGTAATTATCAGTTCGCACTAAAACTGGGCACATTCGATTAGCATGAAAACATATCCCAGAGAACGGTCGACTTGGTACCCATGTATTATTTACAACTAGGTTCATTTTGCGCCGGAATTGTCCTTTAAAATTTGCGACATCTGTGGCATTCTGCTGTGTGATGAAACTTCACATTTTAGAGTGGCCTTTTATTGTGGCCAGCCCAAGCTCTATTTGGCACACATGCAGAAGATGGTTACATTCAAGAGAGCAGTTTTTATCAGCTCGGAGAAATTCTTTACATTTTGTTTCACATGAATTACGGTACGGTAGCCTAGTGGTCAAGATCGTTCAGCTAGTAAAAAACATTGTTGGCCTGGTTCTCATCTCCAAACACACAAAGTGAAAAACCCTACTTGTGTTATTAGCATACTGACATACTTTAAAAAAACACATTTCTTTCTTTTCTAAAGAGCACAGGGCTAGCATCCGGTTTGGCAAAGTGATGCAAATGCGGAAGTACCTTAAACCTGCATTAAATCTAAATTCCAGCTGGGGGTGACACGTGTGGTTACAATAGAGGTCAGTTTCTGTAGAAGTATATGAGAAAGTCAGCCACTTCTCAATTGATTTATTACCTCAGTAAACATTTTCATAATGAGTTTATGGTCTCAATCGCTAGTTTTAAGTCTCCTGCAATACAGAATGATGTTAATTTTTCATATTGAAATCGGCGATAAAACAGGGGGTGTTTTAGTGAGTGGCTATGATCTGATTGACATTAACTATGTAAGTGAAAATGTGTAACATAACATAGAGTGTAAGCAGTGTTGCCAAATCTCAGCTAACATCACAGTCAGATACTGCCTTTCGTCTAAAATCGTCACATCTGCAACCAAGATGTCTGCGCTTGTAACGGCAAACTCGAAGACTCAAATCAGATCTTCACAAACCAATGAGTGACGTCACATATGTTACGTCCAGTACTATATACAGTCTATGGTAAAGAGTAGTATTTATTATTTTAGTATAAATGTGCTCAGCATTTGCAGTATGTGACTGACAGCATTGTGAAATTGTTTATAAAAATAATACTGTTGTTTTTTTTTCTCATTAGACTGTGATGTTTTAGTTAAACTGGAGCCCAGTTTAATTAAGTGTCTGAACAATCGAGAAAACTGTATTCATATGTAGTGTGATCATTTCAGATGTATCCCATTTGAGCTGTTTTAACTGTTAGTGTTTGTTAGTTTCTCTACACACACAATGTCACCGTCTGATGGGGTGCTTTTGCCAACTCCGTTGCTATCATTGGCAAGCTAAACGTTTGGACAGTGATGAAAAGGAGTTGGCATGGTAACACACAGCCTGTTGGTTGGCCTCAACCCATTCATACACGTAGCTGATGATAGGCTAAGGATCAGTAACCTTGTAAGAGATGATTGGTTACCAGATTAAGCATACTAAGCTAACAAGGACTTGGTCACAAATTACTGGAAAAACAAGGCAAGATTTCCTATTGGTCCCCCAGATGCTTTCATAGTTGTGAAAAAGTGTCTTGGAACAAGATTAAAGTTTGAGTAGTATTTAATACACGCTGAATGTTTTAACTCCCTTTAATCTCTGTGTTCTAGTCAAGTGCATCAAGAACACACCTGCTTACTTTGCTGAGAGACTCTACAAGGCCATGAAGGTACGTGCAAGCTGTTTAACCACATTTTCCGTCACCTACAGTGGGCTCCAAAATTACTGGCACCCCTTACTGGAAGTGCACATACTTTAAACAAAATAATTATAGAGAGAAACTCAAAATAACAACGTAGGAATGATGCAGCATGCAGGATGTTCCATGTTGCTCACTTTACTGTAGCACGTGAAAACAAATAATCAAAAGCCATTAGGCTACTTAACATCACGAGCCATAGTTATGCCCAAAATAGTAAACCTCTATGCCTAACAATGCGGCAATTGCTCACAGTACACTAACGTAGTAAAACACGGAAGAGCAATTGCTGAGTTTACATAGATTTAAACCTTCTCAGAAAGAATACTCATAGTACACTAACGTAGTACAACATGTAAGAGCCAAGGATACATGCCTGCAGGACACCATATCAGGATTCAATGACACACACGTACAATGGAGCAGAGGGAACAGATGTACAAACACTAATTGGATACAAGGAGCAGCTGATGGTAATGATTAGTGGATAAAATATGACATGTGTGATTGAAGTGCATGGGCCCATCTAAGCACATGATGTGAAGCGCATGGCGCAAGTGAGCTTTGGGCGTGTCCAAATCCACTTTTGCTATTTTGACAGCGGATAAAAGGTTCCATGCGCCCGGGCGCATGGTCTAAAACGGTTGTACTAAGTGTCTTCATTAATTCATAGCCGTGTTTTGGGCGTAACTTGCGATAAACCAGTCATAGATTCATCTCCCATTCCCTTTAAGAGTCAGGCGCGTTTTTACCTTTCGTGCATTGCTATTATGATGGCGGATTTGCACCGTAATATTTTCATTTGTAATCTTTTGCATGTTCATGTGCTGCTGCGCTTCCTTGTGTGTGTGCAACAAGCATAGTGTGCATGCGCTGTGCCTATGCCATAGGTGCATTTGACTAATTTGCAGTTAAAATAAATAACTATGACATGCTGCGCCAATAACTTTAGACCAGGTTTTTGTTGGTCAATGGCGCGATCACTTTCCGATGCCTCAAGAAAGCAATACACCCAGAATTATCCTGAACACACCTCCCTGTTAGACCAGCACTCCCATGGGCGTAAAAATGGGCACAGGTGCATTTGCTATTTAAACAACTCGGGCACCTGACGGGAAATTGACATACGTTTGACTGTGTCGGTCTTAGAACGCAAGTGTCTTTGCTAGTTTATCTGACACCTGCATTCAGACTTTGCGCTGCATTGCGCCGGGTGCAAGATAGGGCCCAATGAATGAATAGTAGAAAGTGATATGTCTATACCTGGCCACGGGGTGGAGCCAGACCCCATGGCACAGTCCAACCCTAAACTGAGAGGAAACCAAAACCCCTTATGGCATGGTCATCACCCGAGGTCCGTGAGAAACACTGTACTTAATGAATGTTGAAATGAAACCAACCAAATTCATACAATTATTAAACACAAAAGAAACTTCACCAAAATCTAGGTTCCATGATTATTGGCACTCTTTTATTCAGTACTCTGGTAAGGATAACAGCATGGGGTGTCTTCCTGTAATGCTTGACAAGGTTAAGAAACACATTTGGAGGGATTTTGGACCATTCCTCTATGCAGATCCTTTCATGATCCTTCACATTCTTGGGTTTGCGCTGATCAATTGCCCTCTTCAACAAGCCCACATGTTTTCAATTAGTTTGAGGTCCAGCAACTGAGATGGCCATGACAGAACATTGATTTTTTTGTCACGTATTTCTGTGTGGATATTGAGGTATTTTTTGGGTCATCTGCCTTCTGGCAGAGGCAAGCAGATTGTCAGACAAAATTGCATGATACTTTGTGGAATTCATTATGCCATCAATCTTGATCATTGTCCCTGAACCCCTGGAATTAAAACAGCCCCAAAACATCACTGACCCACCACCATATTTCACTGTAGGTATGAGGTGTCTCTCCTTGTATGCATCTCTGTTTCAGTGCCAAACATTCCAATTTTGACCAAAACATTCAAATAAAAAAAAATTCCCCATTTTCCGCCCTTCCCAATTTCCACTAGCCGAGCCTTGTCGGCAACTCAGCAACTCTTTTGCAGACTATTTTTGCACTGCTCATCCAACACGGAAGCCTTTAGTCAGATCATGCACGGGATGATTACATTCACCGACTATACCCTCCGTGATTGAATATACAAGCTGGACACAGAGTCTCTGGAGAGCGAGTTGGCAGGATAGATAATCCAAATTATCTAACCAAAGTCCTGGACCAATTTGTGTTGCCTCGTAAAGGAGGTTGGTGGAAAGACAGAGAACCCATAGTCAGGCTTGAATCACTGACTTTCATAACGTAGACTGTCCTGTAATGCAGCAACTTAGCCCACTATGCCATGTGGACCCCCCAAAATGTTTAATTTTAGTCTCATCTGACCAGAGCTCCTTCCTTCAGTCATAATTTAAATGACGTTTGGCAAACTCCAAGCACTTGCATCTGAGTTTTGGGGTCAGAAAGGGCTTTCTTCTGGCAACCCTTCCAAAGAGGCCATGGTTGTGGAGGTGGCATCTGATGGTGCTTTTTGAAACTTGGTTATCCCAAGATGGTCTATGACCATCCGCCTCTTTTCAACTGCCAGTTCTTTTGTTTTCTTCATGGTGTTTGTTGGATGACAAAGGGATATTGCTTGCGTGTCAACTAATTTTTATATCTTTATGGAATAGGAAGTGATGTAATGGCTCAATTTAGTTCCTTAAGACCAAAGAAAGTGGAATTTAATTCCTGTTTTAATTTTGGTAGATGTTAATTGCAATTGACTTGAAGAATGCCATTGATTGTGAAACCTTGATTTGGAAACCACAGATTTTTTTATTTAATCAATAAAGGATTTTGGTTGGTTCCATTGACACATTAATAAAGTACTGTATTTCTCACATTGATTTTTTTTCTATATAATTGCATTGTTTATATTTTTACAGTATTGTTTGTACATTGCCAATCATGGGTGCGAGTAATTCTGGAGCCCACTTTATGTTCAATAATTACAATATAATTACCGTATTTACTATAGTAATTAAATGTTTATTACAATGATTGCTTTAGATACCTGTACTATTAAAATAAGCTGAGTGTGTGTGTTCTCTCAGGGGGCTGGGACCAAGGACAAAACTCTCATCCGGATCATGGTGACCCGCTCTGAGGTGGACATGCTGGATATCCGTGAGGAGTATTTTAAGAAATATGGGAAGTCGCTCTACACAGACATCACTGTAAGTAGTTCGCCTCAGTGTCACCCGCATGCACTGGTGTGTTTAAAAAAAACAAATGAGTCTCACTCTAAATCATATTTTCCTTAGCGTTCCACCTACCTGTAACCCCTAAACATAAACAAAAAACACCTAACTGCCAAACCTAAAATAGCCTTTTCCACATGATGACTGGCGAGTGTCCGGACTGTATCCCTGGCTCTCACAAACACCTGGAAGTAATGCTTCTGTAATAGATGATGTTTACAGTTGCGGTTTGTTGATGTATTTGTGTGTTTGTCGTTGTTTTTACAACAGGGAGACACCTCAGGGGACTATAGGAAACTGCTTTTAAAACTGTGCGGAGGAACTGACTAAAGAGACCATGCCAGCTCTCTCTTCAGGATCTGAAATGATTACACACATACTCATTTATTTTCCAAAGTGTAATATTAATAATATACGCCATCCTGCCTTTCTGCCTTTAAATACGCATGCACTGCAATCAGCCTTATTGCATGCCGTGCCATACGTTTTCTGCAATGCCATTTTTGTCACGTTATGATATGAAACTTGTGTCACAAAAGCTGTTCCTTTTCTATATTTTTATGAGCAAGAAAGTATATATTTTTTCACAAGTGTTGTGCTGGAATTAGTGATTTAGGAATAACCTCAAAGGTGCAATGTGCAATTTTGATTAGATTAGAATCGGAAATTTAAATCTATATATATTTTATAAAAATATATATTTTATTTTAACTAATGTTATAAATATATAATTGGACAAGTGATTTCAATAGTAGTTGTTTTAGTTGAACAATGTTAAATGGATTACTTTGATATGTCAGTATAATTAGCAGCTAAAATACCAAAGTGGTGGGTTTACTTGTGTTTTTATTTTTTGCGCACACTGTCGTCAAGGTTTTCTTTAATCATGATTCTCGCTCATGTGCTATCTATGCTGTTTGCCTAAATCTTTTTGTTTATAACTGTCAATCCAACTGCTAACCTAAACATAATGGAACTCTGATGATTGATGGCTATGAAAATAAATGTTGAGAGACTATTGTTTTTTTTTCTTGTTTCTGATTTCAACCATGCTAAAGTTAAGATTCATCTGCCTTCGGGCAAAAAAACCCCAACTATTTCCTGTTCCTGCTACTGTCTATACTTCAGTCACCTGACATTTTCAAGAACTGATGTTCTTGGCTTGTTAAATTTTGGGTCAGTGATTTAAGCCGCTAAGGAGTAAATAGTGCTTGATTCAAGAATAGCCAAAACAATATAATTTGTCTGCCGGAGTTGGTGTACTGGTCTGAAGCATGCATGTCCCCTGGGTTTGAGCCCTGACTTGGCTGACTGTGCCCTCTGTCTCCCCCTACCTGTCTCACTGGCTTCTGCTTCCTCATGTACTGTCAATAAAACATAATAATAAATACCCCCCAAAATAATCTTTTATAAATATACAAAAAGAAAAATGGCTGTGTCGGTGCTAAAATTTCAAACACACTTCTTTCACATTGCCATTACGGGGTATTCTTTGTAGAATTTTGAAATAATGAATTTAATCCATTTCAAAATAAGAGCATAACAAAATGTGGAAAAAACAAGGCGCTGTGAATACTGTCTGGATGCACTGTACAATAACAGTTGTCACAAAGTGCTTATACAATTAACCAACCTAAAACATATTGCTTTAAATTAGCACTTTTACTCCTTTATGCAGATGACACTATTCTGTCTACAACTACCTTAATACTTTGCTTTTCCCACACTACAAAATACACTATATGGCCATATATACACCTGACCATACACATATGAGCTTGTTGGATATCCCATTCCTAAACAATGGGCATTTATATGGACTCCCCCCACACCCCCTTTGTGGCTATAACTGCCGCCACTCTTCTGGGAAGGCTTTCCACAAGGTTTTTTCTGTGGGAATTTATGCCCATTCAGCCAAAATAACATTTGTGAAGTCAGGTACTGCTGTTACGTGAGAAGGCCTGACTCACCATTCCAAGTCATCCCAAAGGTGATCAGTGGGGTTGAGGTCAGGGCTCTGTGCAGGCCACTTGTGTTCCTCCACACCAAACTCATCAAACTGTGTCTTTAAAGGTAAACTCCTGTTCTAAAACTGTTAAAGCTAAGTTGGAATCACTCAATTGTCTAAAATGTCTTTGTATCCTGTAGCATTACATCACATTCCAAATTATTATGCAAATTGGAATTAAGTGTCATAAACATTTAATATTTTGTTTTTCCATCATACTCATTGATGGTAGTGTGTCTGCAGGCTCTTTGGATCACTGAAATCAATCACATATACCTGTGATAATTAGTTTGCCAGGTCAGCCAAATGAAAGGAAAACTACTCAAGAAGGATGTTCCAAATTATTAAGCAAGCCACAGATTTCAAGCAATATGGGAAAGAAAAAGGATCTCGCTGCTGCGGAAAAGCATCAAATAGTGCAATGCCTTGGACAATGTATGAAAACATTAGATATTTAACAAAAACATAAGCGTGATCATTGTATTGTGAAGAGATTTGTGGCTGACTCAGAGCACAGATGGGTTCATGCAAATAAAGGCATAATGAGGAAGTTTACTGCCAGACAAATTCATCAGATTGAGAGAGCAACTGCTAAAATGCCATTACAAAGCAGCAAACAGGTATTTGAAGCTGCTGGTGCAGTTGTGCATAAACCTACTATTCGGCCACCTCTAACCAATGCTCACAAGCAGAAACGGTTGCAGTGGGCCCAGAAATACATTAAGACAAATTTTCAAACATTCTTGTTTACTGATGATTGCTGTGCAACCCTGGATGTTCCAGATGGATGGAGTAGTGGATGGTTGGTGGATGGCCACCATGTCCCAATAAGGCTGTGACGTCAGCAAGGAGGTGGCGGAGTCATGTTTTGGGCCAGCATCATGGGGAGAGAGCTGGTAGGCCCCTTTACTGGTCTTCCCAAAAAGACCATTATACAGCTACAGCTCATACAGAACACTGCTGCCAGGATTCTATGCAGAACCAGAAAATATGAACATATCACGCCAGTCCTCAGGTCTCTACACTGGCTCCCAGTCACATTTAGGATAGACTTTAAAGTATTATTACTGGTATATAAATCACTCAATGCCCTAGGACCTCAATACATTGCAGATATGCTCATTGAATATAAACCCAACAGACCACTCAGGTCATTAGGATTACATCAGCTAGAGATACCAAGGATTCACTCAAAACTTTGAGAATCTGCTTTTAGCTACTATGCCAGCCGCAGCTGGAACCAGCTCCCAGAAGAGATCAGATGTGCTCCAACAGTAGTCAACTTTAAATCCAGACTCAAAACACATATGTTTAGCTATGCATTTACTGAATGAACACTGTGCGAACTGATTGCACTATATTTTATATGGTTCGTTCAGTCTCTTTTATTTCTTAAACTGTACTATTTTTCAAATAGTTTTTTTTCATCTTAATTGCTTTAATTTTATCTTTTATCTGTTTTAAATTTTTATGTTTTCCTGTTTATATAAAGCACCTTGAATTGCCATTGTGTATGAAATGTGCTATATACACAAACTTGCCTTTAGGGTCACTGAAGGTGTGAAATTGACCGTGGCGAAGTATATAGAGTTTCTGACCACTTTCTTCCATGGTACAAAAAGAAGAACCATGCCTTCCGTAGCAAAATTATCTTCATGCATGATAATGCACCATAACATGCTGCAAAAAACACCTCTGTGTCATTGGCTGCTATGGGCATACAAGGAGAGCATATTGAGAACCTTTGGAGCATTCTCAAGCAAAAGAGGCAGTTTGCATCAAAACAGCAGCTCTGGGAGTCTTTTCTGACATCCTGCAAAGAAATTCAAACAGAAACTCTCCATTAACTCACAAGTTCAATGGATGCAGTAATTGTGAAAGTGATATCAAAGAATGGGTCCTATGTTAACATGTAACTTGCCCTGTTAAGATGTGTTTGATTGAAATAGATTTTAATTTCAGTAAATATGATATTTACTAATTTAAATTCCTAATGCAGCAAATTCAACAAATGACAATTTTCAGTTCTTTACAACCTATAAAAATGTAATAAACCTCTGTTGTGCATAATAATTTGGAGCCGTGCATTTTTATTTTTTTATTTTTGAAAAAACTACTGTTTTCATTGGGTGGTTTGGTCAGTGAAAATCGAAATTCTTATACCTTAACGGTTGGTGACTAGAAAATAAAACTGACTGTAATTTGCATAAACTATTTAGGAAAATCAGTGTAAAATATAATTTTCATAATAATTTGGAACGTGGTGTAAGATGACCGTTCATTGGAAATAACCATTATCCTTCCTCCACCATTAGTAGGGGTATCCACATAGTTTTGGATACATAATGTAGGTTTAATAACATCCAACATGCTTTTTTTGATCTCCATCTGCTCTTCAATACCAAAACATATAGTGGTGCTCGAAAGTTTTTGGACTCTCTAGAATTACATATATTTCTGCATAAATATGACCTAAAACATTGTTACAATCTAGCTCCCGTAGGAGAGGGAAATGACACCCCACTGTTCAAAACCCCCAGGAGGCCAGCAAAAGATGTTTGGGGTTGAGGGTGTGAGTAAGGACACAGACACAAAGCAGTTCCATTTAACTTTATTTTGCCGTGGTAAAAATGTGAAATGATAGGTTGGGAAAAGGGGCTGGACAGAACCAAAGCAATGAAAGAAAATGACAAAAGCCCCACCTATAACCTCTTCTAACGTAACACACACAAAACTAAACCTAACCTGGCACACGAATGAGGTGCCCTAACCAAAGGTACAGAGGGTGATCTGTCCAGATCTAACCTGGTGTGTTTAGACAAAGGAAATTACCCTACGGGTGATGTAAGTCCATGGATGTCTTGCCTAACACTGCCAAGTGTTCCCCTTTCCCCTGGGAAGAAAAAAGAACAAATGATTAATGAAAATGAATAACCAGACATACTACATACAAACACAGAATTAGAACTAACAACCACACAAGCAGAGACAAACACACAGAAAACAGATAATATACTGAGGGACTGTCTTATTTATGGGACTCTGGCACCATTCTTTGGGCACTTTATGTTTCCATTTATTCTTTTACTTTCTTTAGTCAATTGCGCACACACCTGTTAAATATGTTTAATGCCTCATTCTGCATTGTACTGCATGAAGTACATGAGTGTAACTGATGCCACTGTAGATTTGTTGTTTTCTGGGAATCACAGTTGCCCTGTTACTTTATTGGATGATGTTGGCCTAGTGTTATTTGTTTTTCGTGTTCCAAATATACACTCCTTGCACTGGTCTCCATTCCCTTACAACAACCGTGACACTATAGGTCTCTGACTTTCCCCGGTCCTCCTTCACAAGGCAGCGCAAATTTGCATAGCGCTGCATGGGATTTGGGTTAGATAAACCAGATTATCTATCCGGCCATATTGCTCTCCAGCAACTCCTTGTCCAGATCGGGGCGCCTGCTTGCATGTGTTCTCTATCTCAGGATTGTTGGCGTTATATGTTTTGGCTCTTTGCTGTGTTTACCTCCAGCCCCCTCTCCCACTAATTACCATGTGGCAAATAAAGCCTTGTTTAACGGTATTCTTCGTGTCAATTGCCCAATGGTGGGTCACGATCCCCTCCCTCTTGGGATGCATGCGCGACAGGGTGTCACATCAGATACTGAACGCAAAGTTTTGCCACACAGATATGTAACAATGGATCATTTTCCTTAATAAATAAATGACAAAGTGTAATATTTTTTGTATCACTTGTTTAAATGGGTTCTCTTTTAGGACTGTTAGAAAAGTCTGATGTTTTAAGTCATATATGATTAAATGGGTTCTCCTTTTGGACTTTTAGGAAAGTCTGATGTTTTAAGTCATATGTGCAGAAATATAGAAAAGTCTAAAGTGGTTCACATGCTTTCAAGAATTATTGTATACAGACCCCCGAACTCTCCCAGACGTGAAGCCACCTCCCTGAAATGAGTGTTTTCATGTTGAAATGTCTATATACACAGTAAAAACGGCGGTGTTAAATCAACACTCTTCAGTGTGTATATAGGTCCACTGGGCATATATAAACACTGAGAGTGTTAATTTAATACTGACGTTTTTACTGTGTATAATTTGATCTTCTTCATTGTAAACCTCCCTTTCCCCATTCCTTCCTTCTGTATGTGTCTGAGAATATTTCCACTCCTACAAATGACATTGACTGCTCACTTTCACTCAATACCTATATCACCAGAATTGGTTGTTTTCTTCAACGCTTGCTATGCTCATTGTGAGGAATAGTATATACCCTTAAAAAACAACCATTCTGTCAATCCTAAACAAAGTGTATTGCCACTAAAAACCTCTTTAATACTGAGATTTAATTTACCTCAGCTGTGATTTACATCAACCCCTTCAACAACTTTGTCTTCTTTGGAATGGGCTGGCAGATCGCATCCAACTGAAAGGTGCAGACACCGCCACCTACTGAACCGGAGTGTGAGGTCAGTGACAGCCTACACAAATCTAATTCTCCCGTTCGTTTGAGGAACGCAAATAGCGCCTTACCCATCCCACCCATCCTATCTGTTCCCACACCTCCACCCACGATTTGTTTCTTCTTTATAACAACAGGAAATACACACATTAAGAGGTGTCAACAAAAGTCAGTCCTGGAAGGGAGACAGTATGATACAAATAATTCAAATAGTATGCGTTCGTTCACAAAGGCAATGGAGTGGGTGGCTAGCTTCAAGGGAAAGCTGTTCCTACCATTGGGTTTCAATGACAGAGAAGAGTTTTGACTGGGCAGACCTATGGAAAGCCATTTAAGACAATATAAAAATAAATACATTTCCATACAGATCCCCACTAGAAAAAGGATGTGTGGTTTGAGTCTGAAACTAGGGAGAAGGTCATTTAAACCAAACATGAATAGACCAAACATAACAAAAAAATGAAACAAAAATATCTTTATGTACACCATATAATGTCATTAGTAACATGCACTGAATTCAAATACTGTGTACTGAGGTTATTACGTTGATTCATTTAAAAACATTTACATGTGTGTTAACCAACTCCAACAAACGAATACACTGTTAATGGAATTTCTGCATAATTAACAGGCAAGTTATCAAAGTTAATTAAGTGTTTTAATTAAATTATTGCCAAAGATGCGGTCTAATAATTTTGACCACAAAATTTGCCGTCTAAGAGTTTTGACCACTGGTTGCAAAAGTGGCACTGTGAAATAACTAAAATTGTTTACACTGCCAATGTAATTATGACCTATTTAATAAATAAAAAACACTCTCTTCTATACTTTGAATTTCATGGCTAACTGAGCTATGATAGTGACCATAGAGATTGTGTACGTAAACAACATATTACACATCCAGCCCTACAAAGCGTGTTTTTTTCCTATTGGTCCATAGAGGGCAATACTGGCTTGTTGAATCTCAGTATGGTTTACTGATTGTGTTTACAGAAAAAACAAGTTTATACTAGTTGTTTAAGAGAAAAAAACTAAATGTATACCTACACGGTAATTGAACTTTATACACCTGTGATAACAATAATGTACAAATACAGTAGGCATTGCAACACAGAACATTGCAGTATCATTATCCCAGAGAAGATGCTTGTAATTAGTGTGGTTTCAAGAAGCTGAGATCTGTTCATTCTAATCCCGTCCAAGTTTTCTGACTGATCTGTCTTATGCAATTACATTTAGCATGTTTGTAATGAAGCATTATTACTAAAACCTATTGCTGTAAAATAAATGTAAACTTTGTAAGGCTAGCATGACCTACTACACAAAGACGACACCAGTCTAGAAAAAAATGCATGTTCAAGGGAAGGACATAATACTGAAACTATTTAAACAAGTACATTACAGCACTTGAGTTATTTAATCGCATGGGCTTTTGCATTTTATAGTTTCTCAGGGATTTAACACATTCTGAAAACCTATGTATCTGATGGCCATGATACAGTAGTAACTCATAACATAATGGAATAGAACAAACTCACATGCTCAGACTCATTTCTCCACTTGATAACAGAATTACCTTGGCTGCTCCAGACTTCATCAGTACGAAATAAAATTAGGTTTAATTTAAGAAACAAATCTAGTCTTTGTGTGTAGGTGAGTTGTTCCTTCCCCTGTTAGCTTAATTTACGATGATGTTGCACAAATTGTCTGCAGATGTGGCACCAATGTTACTCTGTGCTCCGGTGGTTATGTCTGTACGTTCATAGCTTTGTGATCAATAACTCAGTGAGATACGGCAGGCAGGCAGGCGGGGAAGTCTGTAAGATTGATGTGGTGTATAAAGCTGCCAGGGAAGAACCGCATTAATCATGTCTAAAAGCTGCATGTTTATATGTTTTCTGTCAGATGCTGGGGGGGACACAGCTCCACCTCAAACCATACACCGCTTACATTGAACCTCAGCCATGTTGGAGAAAATCCCTTTGGATTATATAAAAAGATAAGAATTCACTAAGAATGGGAATGTAGCGACGGCTGGAAGCAAGATTCTGTTACTCTTCAAGGGAGTCATGACTTTCCATTTTAATTTAAGTTATGCATGTCATGGTGTATTAAAGAGCAAATTGTCAGAAAAAAGCCCTTACACTGCTGAAGTAGGGGAGAATGGGTACAGTTGCAACGTGTGGCAGTTGGAACATTGCTGATTTCTCTAATCAGGAATAAGCTAGAGTCATGAAACTCCTACTGCACATGCTCAGTAGGCCCCTCCTTCTTTCTAGAAGTTAACAGCCACATGTTATCATTCCTTTCTGGAGAACTGAAATTCAAGTTAAAAAACTAACTCCGAGCGGAAACGGAGACCTCTGGTGGTCTGGGCAGGGTGGAGACCTCTGGTGGTCTGGGCAGGGTGGAGACCTCTGGTGGTCTGGGCAGGGTGGAGACCTCTGGTGGTCTGGGCAGGGTGGAGACCTCTGGTGGTCTGGGCAGGGTGGAGACCTCTGGTGGCCTGGGCAGGGTGGAGACCTCTGGTGGCCGGGGAGGCGTGAGCGACCTCTGGTGGCCGGGGAGGCGTGAGCGAC
>JACXGM010010280.1:5371-16890 GCA_016801145.1 Umbra pygmaea | reverse complement strand
TTAAAGATAAACATCTTTGCCAAAATAATTATCAAATTATTAATTGCCTGACTACTACATTTTAAGTCTCCAAGCATTGCTATTTGTAACGTCAATTCAAAGCAAATATTGCATTTGTTCATCCATTCTTTTACCTGTGACCAAAAACAAGCAACATAAGGACAGTACCAAAAACAAACCCTGTTGTACTTGATTGGGTCACTAATAGATTAGGATCTTCCCTCACCTGTAGGCTACAATTAATAGGAAGAAAAATTAAACCATCATACACTAGGTCATTTGTGGATTTGTTTTGACCCCTGTGGACTACAAGGTTATTAATATAAAGCATATAGTGAGTCCTGTTTAATTGCTGTTGAGGGGCCCAAACTTTCCTGTGGGGACGCTACACTATTTGCACTCCCTATTGGTAAATGGACTGCATTTATATAGTGCATTTTGTCTGACCAACAATTGCCAACAAAGCGCTTTACAGCATTCACCCATTCATTCACACATTCATACACCGACGGCGGTGTCAGCCATGCAAGGCGCCAGCCAGCTCCTCTGGAGCAACTGGGGTTAGGTGTCTTGTTCATGGACACCTTCTACACTTGGTCAGGAGGACCCGGGGATTGAACCACCAATTTTCCGGTTGCTAGACAACCTACTTGACCCACTGAGCCGCTGCCGCACCCTATTGCTAGGCCCCTGCCAATGACATATGTTAAGAATACATAGACCACATTACAGTTTCAGTCAACAAAAATCACAATGCAGACATCAGCTTTAAGGAAATATTACATCAACATTCGGGATAATCCTCTCTGACAGTGCCATCTTGTGGGTATACAGTAGCTACACCTGGTAACGTTTTTTTTAACAAGGGGAATAGACTATTGAGTCTATGCGTGGCCTATAAACGAAAATGACTTGTATCAACGTAATCATAGCAACATTTCTAATACAGTAAATGTACCCTTACTTATACTGCTTGTTATTACACGTTGTTTGACCTACCTATTCCGTTCACATCTTTGTCTCATATTCATTACTATAACAAAGAGAGTTGTCGACCTAATACCAAACAATTCAACAATAGATCAAATGTAAACTATATTTGAAGAAAAATATATGTGCATTCGTTTTCTTATATTTAATTAGGTTATTCTTTGCCACATCTGAAAATGTGGATGGCGGAATGATCAACACCTATGATAGACGTAGTAGATCCAATAAGTAGATCAGGGTACTATTTCACTTCCTGTATGGAAAAGGTAGACCATAGAGAAGGATAGAGAAAGCATCGTAAAACCTTGAAATTGTGTTATCGTTGAGCCACGGGCAGCACATTAGAACAATCTCAGGTAAATTTTTGTCTGATGTTTTTCAATAAAAGCATCCTTCTGCTTTCCCTCACATGAGGCGTGGCTTTTAGCAATCTATTGCATTCCAATGACCTCTTACCACATCTGTAACTTAAGCCTAATTGCAAAATAACCTATTTTTATCTGGTTGGTTTTACAATCCAATTCATAAAGACATTGTTTTTGCATTACCCTTGTAAAAGCTAGAGGGCTGAACTTCGATTACAATTGATCTATGGAAAATGTTTTTCACATTTAAAAAGTAATGGTCAATTTTATTCATCCCATGAGAAGAATTGCTGGTCACTGGCACAAATTGATGTAGGGTGTTTAGCCAGAGCAAGCAGTTTTTGTTTCCAGGCAAGTTTTCATTGACTCCTAAAATCATTATTTTCTGGTGAGCTACGGAGATAAGTGTGGTTCTATGAAGCTAGTTGCCAACGCTTTCACAGACGCGAAAATGGCAGTGACGCGTTGTCTATCTAAGTCTATGGAAAGAGACACACCTGGGAAATTGGATTTTTTTTATCGTTTGTTATAGACAAACCGACGACAGTAAAGAATTTACAGGTGACACATTTTGTTATTTCGTAGTGAATTGTAGCCAGAATGACTCGATACATTTACATAAAGTTGGATCTTAGATTATGTATTTTGTGTGTATGACAGAGGAGAAGATAGAAAAGTCTTGAATATTTGTCTACAATTGACTGGTGTGTTAGTGTTTTGTGTCTTAGTTGGATCATGTGACGGACCAGCGTATTTTAAAATATCTTAATAATAATACTTATTATTTCAAAAACCTTTTGAAATGCTTTATTACACATTTTAACTTTTTTCCCCCAGACCATCCGCTGAATGCTGAAAAAGCCTGAGGGAAACACTTTTTCTAGGATGACTCCAAACTTTCTATTTGGGTTGTTATTTGGCTCTTCTGTGTGTTGCATTGTGTTCGGGCAACAATGTTTGGACACGTTCCAAAAAGGAAAGGAAGATTTCATTCTCGACGTTGACGACTCGGTCAAAAACGGTGCGACTTTCATCGCTTCACCGAAGGTTTTCCGCGTCAAGGATTGTATTCGCTCCTGCTGCATGCAACCAAACTGTAATGTCGCTTTCATGGAAAATGGGGAGGATGAGGGCATGATCAAGGCATGTTTTCTCGTTGACTGTTTATATAGGCAGAACTACGTTTGTCAGTTTGTCTGGAAGAAAGGATTTACAAACTACATCCTAAACTCAGTATATGACGTTCATTTGGGACCAAGATCTCGCCAAGGTAGGCCTAATAATTTCACCAAACAATTAAACTAAATATACAGTTAGATTCAAGTTGACATGTTACTAAAATAACGTCACCATAAATTATACAATTATAATCGTAGTATTAGTAGTAGTGAGGCTACATTGTAGTGTCTTTATGGAGTCGCAACCAGGCCGCTTGTCTCCAGTGGAAATGAAACCATCGGCTAGTAAAGAGCAATACCGCATGACCACGCATGTTAACGTTGAGGCGATGGCCCTTGGTCAAAGTAAAATTTGTCACTTACTAATTAAACAGCACCCTACATGAACTTTTTTTGTGAGTCATTGATTGCACAAAGACTTGTATTGATTCTCCAACAGCATCAAATGCAACTATAATTTGGAGCCAAACACATGATCAGTTTATATTATATGCTAAACTGTCAAGTTTAAATTATTTAACAAAGGTACTTACATATGAATGTTGGGGGGTTTTCATTCCTTCAAAAATTGTTTGTTCGTGTAATGATTGCACACATGTATTGAAGGTGATTAAGGTTTTAATGAACTTCCAGAAAAAGATGACCATCTTCCAGAGGCCAATGCAGGTGGGGACAGAGTTGTGCAGCCCCAAGAAAAATTGACTCTTAATGGTATTGAGAGCAAAGGCGACCCAAAGATTGTCACATACCAGTGGAATCTAGTGTCAGGGGACCCATCTGCTGTCATCGAGGTGGGTGACCTGGAGCACTGCTCCAAATTAAATAGGGTTTCATCACCTTGCATTTATTGGTGTTTGTGCTTTGACTGTGTAAGATGAGCATATATGTCACATTATATTTTTAATGTGCTATTTTGGCCACGATTTGGTACCCATAGGACATTTGTGATCGCGGGCTGGCCAGGCCTGACTTCGCGGGCAGTGACCAAGACATTGTAGTTTGCATAGTGTTAGTGTGAAAAATGACTGATTTTTGGTCATGCATTTGATATTCAACATTTATGATTCTATCTTGTGTAGTCAATGGGGTGGTACGGTTGGTTTGTGACTTTCCTCATAGCCCACTTAGTCAAAAGGACTAAGCAGGCTATGGCATATCTGGAAATGGCAAGGGAGGGTGTGATGTGATATGGGCACAACAGTTGCAGACAGAAATTATAAGATTATGTAGACTGTTTGTGTAATGTGAGTTCACCCAGGATTTTACGGTGTTTAGTTGTGTAATACACTTTTGAAAAGGCACTTTTTTTGGAGGCCATTTTTTTATTATTGTATTGATAGGACAACAGAAAGTAACAAGAGAACAGGACAGTGTAGTAGTTCACACCCAGACAAGAGTTGGGCAGTGTGTGTGTGTGTGTGTTTACCAGTATAATTTTATGATGATTCCATACTTTGATATAAAAATATATAGTTATTTTCTCTGGATGATTACTTTCGCTTTTCTAAACTGCTAAGTCCAGGTAAGCAAGTTTGCATGGTCGCTAACCAACTCTTCCTGCCATCCACGCAACTCGACGTGCGGAAACTGAAGCACGATAACTGAAACTCACAGTAAACCTACTCACTGTTTTAGTATCGATTCCATACCACAAAATATGTCGACCTGCTACAGTCCTATATAAGAATAAATATATTGTCCTATAAATAAACTCCACATAATGTATTGGATGCCTGGCATATTATTTGCACATTTATCTCTGTGGAATGGATGATTGCAAGTAGGACTCAGAGATCAGACAGGAGTGCTGAGCTGTCCAGGCGAAAGGGAAAAATCTAAAATATATCTTTAATTTGTCTATGTTGTATCTTAGGTCTAATTATTTTACTATCTCGCTCATCAGGCAGCTCGCTCATTCAGGGAAAGCTGAGTCGAGGTAGCGCGCGAGTATATGGATCTGTCTCCCTATGCATGAGATATGTTTGTGAAGTGAGTATTTGCGTGAAAACAAATGGTCTTTTACATTGAAAACTCATAAATAGGGAAGTTCAATTGCTTTTTTTCCATAAGATTTTGTACACACTGGTCTGCGAGGTGGCGTTCAAATTGTTGAAGTAATAATGCAGACTTCTTTTTCCCACTTCACAATTTGCTCTATAAATGCATTCTCAATCGGCCGAGGATGTCAGATTAAGAATATATAATTGATAGATATATTCTATAGATATATATACACCATGATATGCTGTTATGAATTTAGAGGTCTGCATTGACAACCTGGATGTGCCCTCTCCCCAGCACTACCAATTAACACAAATGACCAGGTAAAGGGAGATCACACCTAAACAGTCATGAATTAATTAAAAACAGAGTCAAATGTATTTTTATAAAACAAAGAGTCAATGGTTAATTATTATCTCCTTTACCTGGTCATAGGTTTTAATGATGAACTTCCCAAAACGGATGAACCCAGCCTTGGTCTTGTGGACTTTTTATAATGCTGAACATTTGGCACAAATTTGTTAGAGCAATATTAACAAATTCATTTCGCTGTCCCTTATTCATAGTTTTAAGAGTATGGTGATTTGTCTGTCTCGTTGCGGATTAGGCATAGAACTTTAAAATTGTGAAATGTTGTTTTCTCCTATTGAACCAACACTTGTGGCATTGAGTTGTAATAAAGCTGTGCAGGTAATGGCTACTACTTGACGAAAGCCTCCAATGTCCAAAAGGGGAAGGAATTCCAGCGTTGTATTTTCCAAGTTATTAGGTTCTTTTTTTGTGTTCACAGTGGGTCTATTATCCCTAAACCTATTTTTTTTAATAAAGCATGCTGATGGCAATGTAGTGATAAAATAAAAAATATTTTGCATGATGTTAACCCGTTGTTGTGCTACACATAGCCTATACTTATTTTAAATTGTTTAAGATAAAACGTTTCTGTAGAGTTATCTAGTAACTGGAAAAACTAGGTGAAGAAATGCAGGCTATGGGTGCTTGAATTATTTTATAAAATGAATATGAAAAGGGCAAAAAACAATGCTACATGCTTTCTTGCAAGCATTTGTAAGTGAATGATGTAAATATTTACTATAAAAACTGTTTTAAACTGGCTTAGGTAATTTTTTTCATTGGTTGAACAAATATGCGGGGGAAATTCATTTGTCAAATAATAATGCCGCAAAAATTCCATGAGAGATCAGCTGATCAGCTGTCGGATTGCATTGCACAACAATTCTAAACTAATTAAAACGTCATGAAAGCAGCAAACAACTATCTACACAACTTTCTCTGAGAAAGCACTGCTTTCCCAGAAGCAGAGAAATGCTTCCAGTGGCTAATCTACAAAACGAACATCCCAAATATTTGTAATTTCTTTCTAAATAATTGTTGTCTCCAAATAATTGCGATTATGTAATATTTGCGACAGGCAAATACAATTGATGTCAGGTAGGGGTGGTACGGTTCACAAAACCCATGATTCGTTTTGTGTTACGGTTTTCGGTTCTGTACGGTTGTTGTTAGTTTCTTTTAATCTTAACACTCCAGAAATATACTTCAGCATATTATCCTGTCTATCCTCATTATCCTCATTATCCTCATTATCCTCATTATCCTCATTATCCTCATTATCCTCATTATCCTCATTATCCTCATTATCGACAATTTAGGATACAGTATTAAAAAAAAGTTATATCCTGTATTTATGCACGAACAGAGTTTTACTTTAAGCACATTATTGGGCCATCTGAGGAAAGCTAGCTGAGATTTTGATACTGCAAGAGGGAAGACGTTGAATATTTCAACAAGCTTTTAATTTATTTGGTAAAAAAGTGAGTGTGTTGCCATTTACAGGAACGTCTGTGCCTTTTTAGCACATGAAGATTGAAATATTACAGAATAACAATTGTAAGAACTTGCATTTACCAAACTGCCAACATCGGCTCACTCGCCGCCTCTCAAAATCTGATGAAAGTCCTTTAAACTGACATTTGTCGATCTGAAATGAAGTCAGAATCAGCAACAACAATAACTCACTTTTCAGAAACACGTTTCTGTTCAGAAAAACAATTTTCGTAAAATATGAGATCGTATTCAGAATGAGACACCATTAGTGTCGGTTTTGAAATTTGGGAGCAGCCAGACCCGCGTGATGTGTTCATCCAATCAGCTGCCATGTGTTGCGTTTGTCACGCTCATCCCTCTCGTCATTTCTGGTAAGTGTTTTAACATAGGTGTTGAAAGTGGACACAGTAAGTGGTTTGTGCACATTAGCAGTGTACTGACGAACCGTGCAATGCACACACGCTCCAAACCGAGACAAGCAAACTGAATGGTTCAGATGTTTTTTAATAAACCGTACCACCCCTAATGTCAGGTGTCCTTCTGGTTTTGACAGAGTAGTCCCCCCCCAGATGAATATCTTGGTCCCCCTCTCCCCCAATGGCCAGGATTCTCTTTACCCTCTCAATCCTCTCCCTCTGATCCTCTGAGCACAGCAGTGTTTGGAGTATGGCTTCACTGTGAGCATACCAAGCAGATCTTCTCACTGTCTATCACAAGGTCCAGCACATCCTTCCTCTTGAGACTTGAGGCAGTCCAGCTGAAACAGGATGTGCCTAGGCCCTTCAATCCAGGAGTGCTTTACATTCACAAACATGGTTGAATTTCGCTACATGTATGTGTATGTGACAAATAAAGTACCCCTTTAGTACATGCCATTAATGAATTGACAATTAATTGCAAATTCTTGGTAGTTATTTCCTTTAAGTCTGTGCTTTGACACCCAGAGTCTGAGAAGTTTGCTTCATCAACGCCTGTGGTTCACATCTCCAGCAGAGCCAACTTGGCAGGAAGCACTTCCTGACTGCACAGACAGTCTAATAGCCATAGTGTTGATCAGTTGAGAGATTTTGAAAGACGTTGTCCGGCAACTTGATCAGTGGAGGGCCAGTGGAAGTTTGGATTAATATTCAAGTCTGTAGCACAATCAAGGAGCTTTCCAATTGGGCCAGAACTTGATGGCCCTACTTGGTCAGACAAGGTCAATAGTGAGATGGTGCAGGGGTAGTTAATTATTGTGCCGGTTACACACCCACCAGAACAGTTTTCTCATAATGTGCAGCTCCAGCTTCCTCATTACTCCAGTATTCAAACCAGTGTAGACATTTCTTGAGTCTCCAATGGCCCACAATGTCTTATCAAAACCCCTGTCTTTTAGCCAGGCGAACAGGACCTTGGCAATCTGCTCAGCATGTGGATACTGCTTAGTTACAGTTTCTGGGGTAGTGTCACTAGTAACATTATAGTGTTCTTCCTTGATCTTTACAAAGAGGATGCAGGAGATCCCCTTCTGCCTGCTCTTCACCTTAAACTGTTCACCCAGCTCTCTCATCAATATCTCCTGTGATCTCTTGACCTTGTTGTTATCAATCACTTGTGTTGTCTTCTGTAATGATTCCTACATCAATCAGGGCTGCGGTAGCTATAGCTGTAGTTGGCCTCAGCCCTATGTTTGTTTGGAATCTCATTTGTTTTTTTCATAGTTTTGTTTTTGCTGCAGGCTCTGGGTCAGTTTCAGTGACAAACTCATCTTCAGCATTCTCTTCAATCCCGTATCCTGATCACCATCTGCCAAATATCTCTCAACATCTTTCCTGGCTGCCATCTCTACTGCTACAGTGTTTTCTTCCTTGCTCCTTCTCCTTTTTGCTGCCGTCTTTCCCATCTGCTGCCTTTCCAATGTCCCTACCTGTCTCTTAAGCTCTGACAGATCAGGGCTTCCCATTTTGGTTCCCATTTGCTCTTTCACAGTAGTCTTTTTCTCTCTGCTGCAGAAACAGTTAATGTGGCCTTAGATCACACAGCCCTCAACTGTTAAACCTCTCTAACTTAACCATTAACCTCTCTTGGCATCAGGTTTCCCTTTCCCAAGAGAGGAATTCACTACCTGATTCCAGACCTCCTTGAGCTTGGACATGATAGTCACCCTTTATTGAGAACAGTTGGCATAAGAAGAGCATTAGCTTTGCTCCACTGACAAATCAGACAAGGTTGGATTTAGATGTCCCTCACCAGCTGGTCTTCTGGGTAGTTCTTCCTGTCATCTTCCCATTGCTCCCTCAAGTATATGCCATACCTCAGTTTATTCCTCATAGGTAGTAGTTCAGACACCAATAGCTTGAGCAATTTCTTCCACAAGCAACAATTTTAGAAATCAATGAATTTCTCACTCAATCAATCACTTCTCTTTAAGAACAAGATGGTGGACTGGACTGTCCTCTACAAAATATGCTATTATTGCTGTTGCTATTTTCTGACTGAATTGGAACTTTTGGTTACTTTGAAGATGATGCCATGTTGTGTCTGGACAAAATGAACAGACACAACAACATGGTGTTTCACAACATGTGAAATATCAACACATTTCCTGGATCCCATTTTCCCATTAGAAAATTCAACCATCTTTAAACCATAGATCAGATTTTCAAAATGTGGGCTAAATCAATTAAAATTTGAATTCTCACTTGGTAAACCTCCTCAAACATCCATACTATTACAATAGGCTATATGCTCACTGTGCCAATAACGTACTTCCGCTATTATTATATTTTCTGATATCTTAATGCTGCAGTGGTTTTTTAAATAATTTTTTAACCAAGCAACACTATATGTATAAAAGAACCTTTCAATTTCCTTGAACCAAGAGCATTACAGCTGAACATTGTTTTGTGCCTTTGTCAAGACTCTAGTAAGTAAAATGAAGTACTTACTTTTCATACATTTCCATTTGACAAGGAAATCGGGCAAAAATGGGTTGTCGCTATCCGGAGTTCCTACCCATACTCGAGTATGTAGCCATCATTTTAAAAAGGAGGATTTTCGAGGCAGGGAGATAAATATTAAATAAGGAGCTGTTCCATCGTTGTTTGAGTGGAACAATTTCACTCTTCCCAATTCAACACTGGGGGTTTGGAGAGGGGAGAGCCGCCATTGCTGGTGTCAGCATGGTGATATTGCTTGAAGCCCTTCTCCTTATTTGTCTGTATGGAACAGTGTTTGGATAATGCGACCAAACTCATTGACCGTAAGTAAAAAATGCCATAGTTGCTGTGGACGTGATGTGATAAAGCTGGCTGACTTGGAATGTGGAGTGTGCATATAGCCTATTAATAGGCATATAGCCTATTAATGAGCTAGCTGGTACAACAAATTTAGTTAATTCCAGAATAATAGCAAAAAAATGCTACAATATTTAACTGCAAATTGATATAGATTAGGGTTATCAGAATTGTTAAAAAATATTCAGATGCGTGTTCTACACATACATTATTTGAACACCCCTCTCAATTGATTACAAATAATACAGAGTATGGCCCACCCTACTGTGATGGCGTCTGTAGATTCTCCCAGGACTACTTCTGCAACCAAGCCTTGGTGGAATTTGAGGTATGCTTGGGATCATTTTTCTGTTGGAAGGTCCAAAGACACCAAAGCTTCTGCTTCCTCACAGACCGCATGACAGTTTCTCATAGGATTTCCCAATACTTCAATGTATCCATCTAGCCTTCCACATGCTGCAGGTTTCCTGTGCCAGAGGTTGCAAAGCAGCCCCAGAGCATCACCGAGCCACCACCATGCTTTATTGTGGACAGGGTGTTTTTCAGCTTATGCTACATTCTTTCTCCAGATATACTGCTGATCCATTGTGCTGAAGAGTCCCAGTTTTGTTTCATTGCTCCACAGATCCAAATCCTAAAACCTCAGTGGGTTTATATAAATTTGCTTTTGGGTCAGTAGTGGTGTACGTCTTGGGAGTTCTGTTTTGGAAACCTTCTGTGTGTAGTTTGAGCCTTACTGTGCTCACTGAAACCTCAGTTCCTGTTGCCACAAAGTCTTGCTACAGGTCTTTTGCAGTCACTCAAGGGTTTTTCACAACATCCTCAGAAATTTGGTTGCAGCCATTGATATTGCACTTTTTCTGCCCCGTCTTGGTGGTGTAACCACCGTTCGCTTCGCTTTGATCTTGTGAACTATGCTTCCAACGGTGTCTCTGGGAACATTCAGTGGCTTTGGTATCTTTTTTTAAATAATGTCCTTAAAACAAGTAAAAATGAGGCTCAGTAGTGTGTGTGGCCTCCACTTTCCCGTATGACCTCCCTACAACGCCTGGGCATGCTCCTGATGTGGCGGATGGTCCCCTGAGGGATGTCTTCCCATACCTGGACAAAAGCATCCGCCAACTCCGGGACAGTCTGTGGTGCAACATGGGTTCGGTGGATGGAGCGAGACATGATGTCCCAGATGTGCTCAATTGAATTCAATTCTGGGGAACAGGCGGGCCAGTCCATAGCATCAATGCCTTCCTCTTGCAGGAACTGCTTACACACTCCAGCCACATGAGGTCTAGCATTGTCTTGCATTAGGAGGAACCAGAGTCAACCGCACCAGCATATGGTCAGCATATGGTCTGAGGATCTCATCTCGGTACCAGAGGTCAGGCTACCTTTGGTGAGCACATGGAGGGCTGTGCGGCCCCCCAAGGAAATGCCACCCCACACCATTACTGACCCACCGCCAAACCGGTCAGGCTGGAGGATGTTGCAGACAGCAGAACATTCTCCACGGCGTCTCCAGACTCTGTCATGTCTGTCACGTGCTCAGTATGAACCTGCTTTCATCTCTGAAGAGCACAGGGCGCCAGTGGCGAATTTGCCAATTTTGGTGTTCTCTGGCAAATGCCAAACGTCCTGCACGGTGTTCGGCTGTAAGCACAACCCCCACCTGTTGACGTTGGGCCCTCACCACCCTCACGGAGTCTGTTTCTGACCATTTGAGTGGACACATGCACATTTGTGGCCTGCTGGAGGTCATTTTGCAGGGCTCTGGCAGTGCTCCTCCTTGCACAAAGGCGGAGGTAGTAGTCGTGCTGCTGGGTTGTTGCCCTCCTACGGCCTCCTCCACTTCTCCTGATGTACTGGCCTGT
>JACXGM010010279.1:0-26484 GCA_016801145.1 Umbra pygmaea | reverse complement strand
ATAGATATAGGGTGGAGCATATTTAGATGCATGGCTTGATAAACCTTATGATATAGATATAGATAGATATAGAGTGGAGCATCTTTAGATGCATGACTTGATAAACCTTATGATATAGATATAGATAGATATAGGGTGGAGCATATTTAGATGCATGGCTTGATAAACCTTATGATATAGGTATAGATAGATATAGGGTGGAGCATCTTTAGATGCATGGCTTGATAAACCTTATGATATAGATATAGATAGATAAAGGGTGGAGCATATTTAGATGCATGGCTTGATAAACCTTATGATATAGATATAGATAGATATAGGGTGGAGCATCTTTAGATGCATGGCTTGATAAACCTTATGATATAGATATAGATAGATATAGGGTGGAGCATATTTAGATGCATGTCTTGATAAACCTTATGAAAACCTAATGACACTTTGGTTGACTTAACAAATATTTGGAAGCTTAGGAAGGCATTAGGGGGCATGGCTTGACACAAACTGAACAATCGCTATGCTGAAACACTCTCATTAAACCTTTGACAGCTGCTGTTTTAACAGGAGTTTTGTACCATTGACACATTAGGAGAGGGGAAGAGTGTAGGGGAAGAGTGTACAATTGGATTAATCGCAAGTTTCGGACCCACTCGTCAAACTCTTGACAGCTACATTAGGGATGTGTTTTACATGAACCGATAGGAATGCGTGAGGGGAGGGGAAAGGGACGTGGCTTAAATGGCTCAGCCAATCATAACGCTCGGATCCACCTGTCAAACAGGTGGTCATAATGTTTTGATTGATGGGTAGTTGTTATACTCTCTTCTTTGCCCTACACATGTGGAATGATTTACAATGTGATTTGGAGGAACTTGTTTCTTTAGAGCATTTTAAATGTTTATTGGGAGAATATTTTATTACTGATTGTGTTTGGTGATTGTGTTGCTCTCTGTTTTTGTTTTATTTTTTCATTCATTTTTTTATTTCCTTGCTGTACATTGTAATTTGTTTTAACCAAAGGTGTTGCTGCAAATGAGAACGAGTTCTCAGATGACTTACCTGGTTAAATAATGAATATATCGTTTTTTTGTCTAAAAGCACATTTTATTATACATCCATAAAACAAACCCATTTCAACCCACCTTTTGAACCCAGTCCATGTTACATAACTCAACATGACTTAATTCAATTATTCTGGAAATCAGCTGCAACCCTAAAAGTAATCAGTTGCAGCGGGTCTGAGCAACAAATAAGTCACCAAAAACCCTTTCTCATGAATTGCATTACAGACTGTGTTTGATTTATTTCCTCCTACTCCTCTCAAATTCATTTTTTTTCTCTCACTTTATTTCTGGCTCATTTTTCAAACTCTAAAATGCAGTGTCTTATTTGTGTTTAAATGTCAGTAATGACCAGTGTTGCGTAGGAGCTGAATGCCTTAATACAACAAACATACCTTATTCTCATCTTTACACTTAAGCAATACTGAGCATCACTTAAACTGATCTAATTAATTTCTTGTCTAATGACACAACATGCATGTACTGTAGCCAAAATAACTGTTTTATAAAATGAGGAAGTGAAACTGTGAAGCTGTTACTCTTTCCTCCCCATCTGAACACATATAGTGAGCACAAAATTGATTGTCACAAATTTAGTTTGAGGAACATCTTTTGTACAACCATGCATTGTTTTTGTTTATTTCACAAATTATTGACATATTAGGGACATTGTGTAAGGACCGTTGGTTAATTTAGCACTTCGTTCGGATTATGGAAGTTGTTTTAGGAGTGTTCGCGATTTTAGCAGGATTTTTAGAGGGTAAGGACATACCAAGCAGTCATTAATATGTAAGACAACACAGTGATGCCTCAGTAAGCGTTAGAAAGCATGTCTGCTTTGTTTTGTCCTAATGTGGTGGTTTTCCTTTTCATTAGGCACAACATAAAGTTGAATAAATGTAACATATAGCAGTATTATCATTTGATTATCTTTTGTTACTGTAGGCCTTTATAGTGTTGGCCACTCAGACCTCTTATGAATAGCTGATAGGCCGTGAGCCAATATACAGAACACTGAATGCTACAGGCTATAGGTCATAGTTCTTAAACCCTCTTCATTGGAGCCCAGACGGACCACAGTTTTGTTGTAGCCTTGAACAGGCACACCTGATTAGACATGACATCAAGTGTTTAATTAATAATCAGGTGTGTCTACAACAAACCTGTGGAATGTCAGAGTGTCTTAAGGAAAGTGGGTTGAAGACAACTGCTTAAGGTTAAAATAATGTTTACTTCAGTAGCTTGATCTGTACTATACTTTATATGATGACCACAAAGGGAACAGTTCAACTATATCTGTTCAGAGTCTTATTCTTCTCTTGTTTTTCAGGACTGGAGAACTTCTGTTACTTTAACCAGAATGAAACAGAATGTTATGGACCTCTGGGAGGAAATGTCTATTTACATCTGAGCTGTGATGCTAAGGATTACAATGAATTTACTTTAACAAAAGATAATGAGAAACATATAGTAAGAATGAAGCTAAATAAAACCATAATTGATGAATCTTTAAGAAATAGAACACAGTTCTTTGTAAACAATGTAACATTTATGATACAATATACAGAGATGAATGATTCTGCTGTATATAAACTTGAAATGTTTAAAAATGGAAGTTCACAGTGCATCAGAGATCTACGCCTATCCATTGAAGGTAAATAGCTCACTTGGTCTTAAAATCATGACTATCTGTTGTGTTTGATTATACACTGTATATGAAACATTAATATATCCATAACAGTTTAGTGAAAGCTGACAACTGTGTTATTTAAATATTACAATGCTGAACATAAATGAAGTTACATATCAACAATACAGAAAAAAGGAATTAGGCCTATATGTAGTATAATCACTGTATCATGTGATAAGCTATACAGTAACGATGTTGCTCATTACTATACTTCTATACATAGCTGTGTTGCTGAACTGCACTGTGCTGGCCAGGCTATGCATCTATAATTTCTGCTGAAACCATGCTGTAGAGGACCATCATAATGCTCCAAAGACAATACATAACAGTTTCTGTAGCCCACAGAATGGTCATAGGTTATGAACAACCATGTCACATCTGCCAGTGGATCCAGCCTGGGTCGCCACAAATTGGTACAGAGCTGCTCAGGGTGGATGTGTGGATAGTCAGACAGGGTTGTCTTGTCATGTCACTCTGTAATTCAATGGTGGTTGTAGAGTTGATGAATGTAGACTCAGCACACGTGCATCAAGTAAAAACCTCTTTGTTGAACGAGCATTGTGATTAGAATCAGACCAGTTTAGCGCCGTGTGCGTGGAGGAAACATGTGATCATCTTTAACATCCCGCACTTTCTGCAATGGTGCCAATGAGACAAAGTTAAAGAAAGATTGGACATGAGAATTTGTGAGGGTAGAAAAAATATTTATAGATCAATAAACAAACAATGGCTATAGGATCCTCTGTGTTTCCACCACTTATATATGATCCTCTGTTCCAGGGTTTCCACCACTTATATAGGATCCTCTGTTCCAGTGTTTCCACCACTTATATAGGATCCTCTGTTCCAGTGTTTCTACCACTTATATAGGATCCTCTGTTCCATTGTTTCCACCACTTATATAGGATCCTCTGTTCCAATGTTTCCACCACTTGTATAGGATCCTCTGTTCCAGTGTTTCCACCATTTATATAGGATCCTCTCTTCCATTGTTTCCACCACTTATATAGGATCTTCTGTTCTAGTGTTTCTACCACTTATATAGGATCCTCTGTTCCATTGTTTCCACCACTTATATAGGATCCTCTGTTCCAGTGTTTCCACCACTTATATAGGATCCTCTGTTCCAGTGTTTCCACCACTTATATAGGATCCTCTGTTCCAGTGTTTCCACCACATATATAGGATCCTCTGTTCCAGTGTTTACACAACTTATATAGGATCCTCTGTTCCAGTGTTTTTACCACTTAGCACTGCTATTTAAATCCCCTACAGCTCCAGTGTCCAGTCCTCAGCTGACGTCTGAGTGTCTGGATGGAACAGTGAGGGTCTCCTGCTCCTCTCAGGGGGATAATGTCCAGTTCACCTGGACTCTGAATGGACACACGGTGCCTGACACTGATGGTACGGTTGGTAATGAGACAAACATCATCACTCTGAGGAAAGGCCTGTCAGGATGCCTCCGCTGTGATGTCAGGAACAACGTCAGCAACAAACACAAGAGCACAGAAATAAAACCTTTTCCTGGTTAGCTACTGTTTACTTAATTAGAGACACAATAAAGAATATATACATAAATGTCATTATAATGATGACACAAAATATTAATGAATACGAACATATTTTATAGAGCTTTATCCAATTACTTACAGTATTCAATAAGTTACATGAGTGGTTTCTGTATTTTTTTTATTTCCTACAGGGTTTAGACTGGCTGACTGTACCTTAAATGGGACTAAGATCTTCAAGTGGGTAGATACCACTGACAATAGCCTGTGTGTTGACCCTACATTTGTGCCTCTTGCGACTGTGACAGAAGCCTCCTCCGTGAGAAATGACCTTGGTAAGGACCTAGAACTTGGCACCCTAACCACCTCCAATTCAATATAAGGCAGGCATATAACGTTGAATTAGTCTACAATGGAACATTCTACCAGAACTAAAGCTGCTCAGACCGCCATAACCCTGTTTCTTCAGCTAGAAGGTTGCGGTTATTACAAAGAGGAAGATGTCAGTCTTGCCAGTAAATGACTGTAATCTCTAAATCTTCCACTTTCACAATTTCCCTAATGTCAGCTTTACCAGTAAATTACTGTAATCTCTAAATCTTCCACTTTCACAATTTCCCTAACTATCTGTCTGGCTTCCTATACTGTCTAGACACAATATTAAAGAATGCAGGGAGATTGACAGTTAAAACTCTTAGAATTTGAATTAATTTAGTACATGCATCGCAATATTCTCTCCTTCCTCCTGGAATCACTAACTTAAGAAGCAACATAATAAAACATGAAGGACCAGACCGTCATTACGCAAAAACACGATCTGCTGTGGACTGATGAAACAAATATGGAGTTATTTGGTCATAATAAGGGACCTTATGCATGGTGGCAAAAGAACACAGCATTCCAAGACAAACACTTGCTACCCACAGTAAAATTTGGTGGAGGTTCCATCATGCTGTGGGGCTGTGTGGCCAGTGCCAGTACTGGGAATGTTGGTAAAGTTGAGGGTCGCATGGATTCCACTCAATATCAGCAGATACTTAAGAATAATGTAGAAGATTCAGTCACAAACTTAAAATTACGAGAAGGCTGGATATTTCAACAAGACAACGACCCAAAACATTGCTCAAAATCTACTCTGGCATTTATGCAGAGGAACAAGTACAATGTCCTGGAATGGCCACCCGAGTCCCCAGACCGAAAATATCATTGAAAATCTGTGGGGTGATTTTAAGCGGGCTGTCCATGCTCGGCAACTATCAGATCTAACTAAACTGGAGATGTTTTGCAAGGAGGAATGGTCCAAAATACCTTAATCCAGAATCCAGACACTCATTACAGGCTATAGGAAGTGTCTAGAGGCTGTTGTTTCTGCTAAAATTTCGTTTTGATGCATATTGCACATTTTCTGTTCATCAAATTAACCTAATTTCACTACTGAAATATTACTGTGTTCTGCAGTTATTTGATAGATCAAAATAAAATTGCTGATCCAATTATTTATAAATGAAAATTATGGAAATTGTCAGGGGTGCCTAAACTTTTGCATACAACTGTAATTAATAAGTACTCACACCACGTCAATATGCATGCATAATCTCACTCGTCGGGAATAACCAATCAGCATCACACATAAGACCTAGTTAATAACTTAGAATAGTGTCCCATGATGGCCTTTCCCACCCGGTTACATCCTTCCCTGCTGTGTTCCACTTTGGTTTGGCTCCCGCCCTTATAGGGGCCCACAAACCAACCCAAGGAGCCACTACTAGGACCTGCTCACCCATGCTTATAGGACCAATCTGAGATTGGCTACAAGTCTCTTCTACAATGTTTGTGCTGCCCCCATTTCCAACCACAATGTTAGATGGGAATGCGCAAGGCCTCAACAAGTTACAGTGCAGAACCCTTTCCTTCCCTCCTTGCACTGGCCTAATGACATTTACAGCCAATGTTGGCCCTGATTGTTTGATAATCACATAGGTGTTTGGTTCCCTCTGGCCAGCAAGCTTACTTCGGCCCCTTGCTCTCATGTCTCTCACCAACACCTGCTCGCCTGGCACTAGAGATGTGGAAATTATTCATTTTTTGCATTTTGCTTTTCAGTGCACCACTAGCATATTTTTGTTTGCTAATTTCCTTAATAAAAAACATCTTAAAATCAGAGGCACTGGAGAGTTGAAGTCTTCAGGTGTTCACACCAAATAGGTTCAAACTAAATTACAATTGCATTAAGCAATTTTAAACAGCTGACATACTGCAATCATAGCGTCGCGATTGTTTTACAAATTAACATACTATCTCCTGAGCCCCCACCCAAACGCCTAACACATGCAGTGATTGGATTAAGCAATTGTAGACAGCTGAGCTGCTTTACCAATAGCAAAAAACAAGACCTTCTCCTGAGGCACCTTGCCAATTCATGGCCCTCACACATTCCATACCTTGCGGGTCCATCAAACAAACCTATGCTTTTAAACACTAAGGCCCTTGCACCCAGCAATTTTTACTTTTTACACCGATGCATGTATCATTACTGATGTCTATCATTTTCCCTCCACAGACACGCGTCGGTAAATTATGATGAACTTGCGCTTCCGGTGGCGGTTCTGCGAAAAGAGGAGGCGTGTTCTGGTGCAAAGGTTCCCTGTTGCTATTTGCAGTTTCTAAACAGTTCCACCACAGACCAGCAAAAACCTGGTCTAAAGTCAGTGGCGTGTTATTCAGATGCTATTTTAAGGGCGCATGCTTGGGTATAATGTAGCGTGTGCACAACGTGTATACACTTTGCTTCTCTCAACTACACAGACAGAGCAGTTCCCATTTTTGCAAACCATACAAAATTACAAGGAAAAATATTATGACAGAAAGGAAATCATTGTGGTATCCAAAGATATAAGCAGAGTCTGTGGTTTTACGCACAGAAGTTTTTAGGATGTCTGATTGGCTGATGTCCATGATGCGCTGAGCAGCTGGGATAATTGCAAATTGCAAATTGCAATTTGAAAATGAAATTTTCTTATTTCTTTTCAATCAAACTCTTTCCTGCTTAGGTCTGATTTTAGAGAGGTCAGAGGTCAAAATATAAATAAATTTGCTAAGATTTCAAACACACTTTTCACATTGTCATTATGGGGTATTTCTTGTAGAATTTTGAGGGTAAAAGGGTATAACATAACAAAATGTGGAAAAAGTTAAGCGCTGTGATTACTTTCTGAATGCACTGTCATTACAGATCAACAGGACAGCTGTCATAGATGCTCAGGTATGTTGCTTTAATCATCAGTAATCTATTGATCATGCTGTGTTTTTTCCCAATTAAACAATAATTTAACCAGCAGCATTGAGCCCTGTATTGCACTGCTGGTTTTGCTTTTAAAGCTAAGCAGGGTCGGTCCTGATTTGTCCCTGATGGAAGACCAATGCAGTTGGAAGTGGTCTTGGAGGGCCAGTAGGGGGCACTCTTTTCTCTGGTCTACAGATCATTCCCAATGTCCCAGGGCAGGGATGGGGACATCTTCCCTGCGTAGGGTGCCGTCTATCGGATGGAAATTTAAAAGGGTGTCCTGACTTTGTGGTCACAAAAGATCCCATGGCACTATTCATAACAGTGGGGGTGTTAACTACAGTGTCTTGGACAAATTCCCATCTGCCTCTCATACCATGGCAATCTAATCATCCCTGTCACTCAATTGGCTCATTCATTACCCCCTTATTCCCAGGCAGATGCTGCAAAAGAGAAAATGTTCTCAATCAGCTTGCCTGGTAAAAAATATGTGAAATATAGGTAAACTACCTAATAAGCAGGAACAGGAATTGAAATTAAAACCTGGTAAATGTACATGTTAATCTGAAAAATTATATTAACCTTCTCCAATCCAAAATACATTTCTAGGATTGGCTTCCTATTACGCAACAAAGCCATTTCACCTATGCTGCCAAACCCTGGTAAAAATGACTACTTATCCTAGACTTCGCTGATGTAATTTAGAGAACTAACTCTTATCTCCCACTTGAAGAAGTTAGACTTAACAGTGCCATCTGGTTTGTCACCAATGCCCAATTTTACACACATCATTGTGACCTATATGCACTAGTGGGCTGGCCCTGACCCACTGTTATCACCTCACTTATACGCAAAACCACTCTGTATCTAACACTATTGTTTTAATACTGTTGATTTTGGCATACAGCTCATGAAAATCTCAAAGAATTAGCATATTTCATCTGACCAATAAACCAAAAAAAACATTATTTTTACTAAATTCCCTGTGACGCTGAAGCTCACACACCCCCACAACATCAGAGATGCACCGCCATGCTTCACAGTAGGGATTGTTTACTTTTTGTCATAGGGATTGTTGACTAGTGTCCAACCATGACATTTATGGTTGTGACCATAAAGGTAAATTTTGGTCGCATCACTCCAAATTATTGGTCCCAGCAGTTTTGAGGCTTGTCTAGGTGAATTTTGGTACTTTGTAAGTGGGCTTTTTTGTAGTGATAGAGCAGTAACAGTATTTTTTCTGGCATCTTGACTGTGCAGACCATTTTCTTTCATGCACTTGTTGTGCATCTTGAAACAGCTAATCCAATTTTGCAGAAAAGCCTGCACTTCCTTACATAAGTTCAACTACTTTTTTCAATGGAAGTGTGAACGTCTTTGAATTCCCCATCATCCTGAAATTATTCTGCACACTCAAAAAAATGATTGTTAACAATATTGACAATCACTTACATACAATCAACAAAGACACTGAGAGACTTTCGCTGATCAACCAAAAAATTATCCACAATCTTTTTCAAATATTTTCAAACCAAATATATAAAACATCTTTCAGATCAAAACACAATTTAGCGTTTACAAATTATTACCATTACTAGGAATTTACAACAATGATCAACAATGTTTACAGCAATAAACAAACCCAGTGTTTGGTGATGTCTATGGGTTCCAGACTTCAAAAGATTTGCAAGAAAGTATTAAAACTCAGATTTTAATTATGTTCATTTGTAGTACTTTAAACCCTTATGGGGGGGACCATACACAAGTGCTATAATTCCTACAACATTAACTCAATTTGGAAGTAAATACCATGAAATTACTACTGAAAGTCTGCATTTTCAGCTCATTTTTATTATTTAATTTAAAACTCCAATATGCTGTGGTAGACAGATGAAAAAAATAACTTAGTCAATATCCAACTAACTGCGATTACTTATGAACAACAATATACAGTATATCATAAATCAGACTCAGCAAAAATGGGCTAATTTAGTCTTCTTGTGTTACATGTTTTTTCCTGAGAAATTATTTAGGTTACTTCTTACTGTAATTACTTACATTTTTTATCAACTTGTTTAAATGAGTTCTTCCCATTTTCCTCCAGCACTTTGGATCAATATAATTTATGTGAAATGTGCTGAGATCTTCATTCTACTGGCAGTCTGTCTGGGATCATACTGGTTTTACAGAAGGAAAACTGGTATGTGCAACATACCTTTAATGAGGATTACTGTACGAAGAATTTTTCTGTATGAAGGATTACTGTATGAAGAATTTCTGTATGAAGAGGATTACTGTATAAAGAATTTTTACATTTTATTTTTGCTGAACTTTTCCTTGTTCTCATGCTGATTCTTTCAATCACCCTCTCTCCTTGTTCAATCTCTAACACTCTTTCCTTCTCTCTCCAGTTGGCAGTAGAGCCTCTGAAGTCTCTTCGGTGGATCATGTTTGGAATTAGGCTATGAAAAACAACAAGGAAATATTTGGGCAATAATAATGAAACTTTGTAGTGAAATTATACCATGTTTTATAAAAAATTCAGCTATAAAGTGTTTTATTTTGCTTTAAATAAATTTCTAGGGGTGGATCATTATTTCCTGAAAAGGAAGGTTCCAAGTCAACTGGGGATTTCTTATAGAGTAAAACATAGATACTTTTTAATATAAAGATACAAATATTTATAGACCCCCATTTTATTTTCCGAATGTGTATTATATTGTGTACTTAATGTCAGGGAAGGAATCTCCACCAAAGTTTGTGACTAATGTTTGGGCAGCCATGTTACGCCTCCATCTTTAAAATACATTAGCCAAAGCGGGACATGCCTGGAAATTCAAGCTCTGCCTTTCACGCTTTTACACTAGTGGCCCCGTGACGAATACCAGGGCGAGATTACTCACGACTGCCGGGCAGATTTCAAAACCATTTGAAAAAATCATGCCTATTCTCGAGGACATGTAATGGTCCAGCTGTGCTGGATCCCATGTCACTGCGTTTGATGATCCCGTTTCCACCCGATGACGCCAGCTTTCATCTCCAGGTGGCTTCACGGTCTTTGTTCGCAAGAACACCGAACTGTATTGATGCTACATAAAGACTATGGTCACAGTCCACCCATCAAATCTTCATTGCTGGACAAACATTGAACATGGGTTGACCTTATTACAATGGGCTGTGTACCTTCAGATCCCCCACCCGGTACAGCCAGAAGAGGACTGGCCACCCCCTTGAGTCTGGCCTCTCTCTAGGTTTCTTCCTAGGTCCCTCCTACTAGGGGGTTTTTCCTAGCCACTGTGCATCACTTGTGTTGCTTGCTTTTGGGAGTCTCGGGCCGGGTGTCTGTCAAAGCACTTTGTGACAACTGCTGTTGTAAAAAGGGCTTTATAAAATAAATTTGATTGATTGATTGATGTAATCGCAGCGCTGGCCCATGCTACTGTGTACAGTAGGCAAGAACGTTTGCCTGGCAACACAAACTCGGATTTTCCATTTCAAAATAATAGCACTCGTATTTCATTACATAGGTAGAGTCCATGTTCATATTTTGCTAAAATTTGTATTCTTTGGGATAAAACAGACTTTAGTGAATGTTTTTCAAATGTAATTGTGTTTTCACATGAGACACTGACAATTTATTCAATAAAACTGTGTGTACAACATATTTGTTGTAACATCACATGCTCTTTTTGTTTCTTTACACACAATACAATTGCATTTGGTTACAATTCACAGGCTATATGATTAATTAACAATGATTATTGCAATTAATTAAAACGAGCGCTATTGTTTTGAAAGAAATAAACTATCATCCGAGTTTGTGTTGCTGGCTAAATACCCGGATGGGCTAGAACGATATTCATTTGCTTGTCACATACAATTTCACCACTAAATGGGAGCAATTCTTAAACAATGCAGCTTTAAGGATTCAGGTTATTCTGAGTCACTAAACTGATCTGAGTCACTTGAGTCACTTGAGTCATTTTTGCCAAATCTTAGGGCTGCACGATTATGGCCAAAATGATAATCACAATTATTTTGATCAATATTGAGATCATGATTAAATATCACAATTATTTGTTGATTTTAACCAAAACAAATTTTATTGTCACATAGGCTAATTAAAACTGTTTTCACATCGTGCTACATTCCTGCTACTGTACAAATGTAAAATAAAATGGTTCCTCTTATTCACCAAAATACAATGCATCTAAATAAAATAAATAAAAATTAAAATGGAAGAAAGTATGTATGTTTTGTTGTTTTATATCTGTAAAAGCATGTATACCATGATGAATAAGGCTTTTCAATGCATATTTTCAAGACCCCAGGGCTCCTGGAGCAGTGTACAAAGTTTGGAGGCCATACAAACAAGTCAACCTCAAAATGCTGCACCCATTTCTCACTATGTTTCTATACATTTTTGAAATCCCAGCTATTTTTCACTTCTAGAAAGTGTTGGTGTTGTTTGTGCAGGACGACCTGTCCTACATCATTGCAGAGTTGTTATTTTGTCATTTTCGATTCCAACTTCCTCTCTGTAATGTGTTTAGTAAAAAAAAGACTGTCTAAAAACACGACTGATTTTTAGGCGCCATAGCTCCGGCTCTGTTTAACCCACAGGGATGATCTATCACATTATTTTCGACAGATCTACCTCTTTCAAACGGTATCAAGATTTAGTTGCTAGTATGTATGGTTCGCGAAATAATTGCGATTGATGCTCTAGAGAGTATCGCTCGATCACGCAAATTTGATCGTGGGAAGCCAAAATCGTGATTGTGATAAAAATTTGATTAATTGTGCAGCCCTACTAAATCTCCAAGCAAACTCAGTCCTAGCCCAATACCCTCTAACCACTAACGTACACTCACCTAAAGGATTATTAGGAACACCATACTAATATTGTGTGCTCCGACAGTAGTCACCTTTAAATCCAGACTCAAAACACATCTGTTTAGCTACGCATTTACTGAATGAACACTGTGCAAAGCCCGAACTGATTGCACTATATTTTATATGGTTCATTCAGTCTCTTTCATTTCTTAAACTGTACTAAATGTTTTCTAAATGTTTTTCATTTTTATTTAATTGCTTTAATTTTATCTTTAATCTGTTTTAAATTTTTATGCTTTCCTGTTTATGTAAAGCCCCTTGAATTGCCATTGTGTATGAAATGTGCTATATAAATAAACGTGCCTTGTCTTGCCTTTCGCCTTCAGAACTGCCTTAATTCTGTGTGGCATTGATTCAACAAGGTGCTGAAAACATTCTTTAGAAATGTTGGCCCATATTGATAGGATAGCATCTTGCAGTTGATGGAGATTTGTGGGATGCACATCCAGGGCACGAAGCTCCCGTTCCACCACATCCCAAAGATGCTCTATTGGGTTGAGATCTGGTGAATGTGGGGGCCATTTTAGTACAGTGAACTCATTGTCATTTTCAAGAAACCAATTTGAAATGATTTGAGCTTTGTGAAATGGTGCATTATCCTGCTGGAAGTAGCCATCAGAGGATGGGTACATGGTGGCCATAAAGGGATGCACATGGTCAGAAACAGTGCTCAGGTAGGCCGTGGCATTTAAACGATGCCCAATTGGCACTAAGGGGCCTAAAGTGTGCCAAGAAAACATCCCCCACACCATTACACCACCACCACCAGCCTGCACAGTGGTAACAAGGCAAAATGGATCCATGTTCTCATTCTGTTTACGCCAAATTCGGACTCTACCATCTGAATGTCTCAACAGAAATCAAGAGTCATCAGACCAGGCAACATTTTTCCAGTATTCAACTGTCCAATTTTGGTGAGCTCTTGCAAATTGTAGTCTCTTTTCCTATTTGTAGTGGAGATGAGTGGTAACCGGTGGGGTCTTCTGCTGTTGTAGCCCATCCGCCTCAAGGTTGTGCGTGTTCTGGCTTCACAAATGCTTTGCTGCATACCTCGGCATTTTCGCCCACAGGACTGCTGCATACTGCCGCATACCATACTTTGTAAACCCTAGAAATGGTTGTGCGTGAAAACCCCAGTAACTGAGCAGATTGTGAAATACTCAGACCGGCCCGTCTGGCACCAACAACCATGCCACGCTCAAAATAGCTTAAATCAGCTTTCTTTCCCATTCTGACATTCAGTTTGGAGTTCAGGAGATTGTCTTGACCAGGTCCAAACCCCTAAATGCATTGAAGCAACTGCCATGTGATTGGTTGAGTAGATAATTGCATTAAGGAGAAATTGACCGAGTGTTAATAATTCTTTAGGTGACTGTATATAAGCAGTTGTTTATCTGTGGACACCATATTAGGCAATATCATGGAAATACTTTTTTGACCCACTTTTTTCATCAACACTGATTTAATTCTTAGTGACAGATTATAGTTTGTGTTTTTAAGAGTAATAGGGCTGCTAGCCAAGAATTTAACATTGGCGTGGGCAGAGCCTGTTTCGTTGTCTGTGGCCACTTTATTAGGTACACCTGTTCAACTGTTAATGCAAAAATCTAATTAGCAAATCACGTGGCAGCCAGTAGACATGGTCAAGATGATCTGGTGAAGTTCAAACCAAGCATCAGAATGTAGAAAAAAGGTGATTTAAGTGACATAGAACATGACTTTGAACGTCTTGTGCTGTTGAAGGCTATCTGCTTCAAGGTTCAATGTGTTGTGTGTTCAGAGATGCTCTTCTGCATATCTTGGAGGTAATTAGTGTTTTTTTATTTCTGTTGTCAAAGAGAATCAATTTTTTCTACATTTTTGCTTCTGGTGAGGCCTTCTGAATGCAACTTTGTCTAAAGACTTGTTTAGTTGAAGATGGCTAAAGAAAATAGTTGAGCAAACCACTTCTGTCTGGGGAATGGTTCTCAAACATGGGTACTAGTAATCCCATTACAGTAATCAAGTCCGGCATTAGTTGCACCATGTGTGCTTGTCACATAGTCAGGCTCAAACCCATGACTATCATGTCGTAGACTGTCCTGCAATGCAGCGACTTAGCCCACTACGCCACGTGGACCCCTGCAACCAGATATCTGAGAGGGCAGGTTGTGAAAAGCGCTTGAGTGACTGCCTCAAGCGCATCCATTTGCAGTTTCTTGAAATTGCAGGCCTCTAGTTTTATTTGAAAAGCATGCATGTTTTTATTTTTAAAGTGAAACATGAAGTGCATCATTTAAAGTCTCATAGACTCTGTGTAATTCACCTGAACAATTGGTAATGATGGTCACACTAGTTTTTGGACCGGACACACCAATGTGATGACTGAGGAAATACTGCTCTCCGATGGAAGTTAAGAGAAGCACAGTCATATGTTTGACAACGGCTTCAATCGCAACACCAATTACAGTGTTAGAATTACAAGAGAAACAAGAGGAACCCTGATGATATTCCTGAAATCCCTGGAGTTCCTCAATGAGTCATTACTGCCTGTCAGTCATTGCTGCTAGACAGTGCTTCATTGCACCTTTATGTACCACATTTAAAATGTTCTTGTATGAACTTGTAATGTTTCAATAACAAAAAGTACTTAAAGATGCAGTCTGTGACATTTGCAATTAATAAAATAATGTTTAACCTTAAATTCTGGCCAGGATGTGTAATATGTTGTTTATATGTGCATAATCTCTGAGTAATTCACTGTCAAAGCTCAGGCATGAAATTCAACATTAAAGTGAGATGGTTTTGAGGACATTAGGCAAAAATCAATCGATCAAATTTATTTATAAAGCCATTTTTACAACAGCAGTTGTCACAAAGTGCTTTGACAGACACCTGGCCCGAGACCCCCAAAAGCAAGCAACACAAGTGATGCAGAGTGGCTAGGAAAAACTCCCTAGGAAGAGGGACCTGGGAAGAAACCTAGAGAGAGGCCAGCCTCAAGGGGGTGGCCAGTCCTCTTCTGGCTTTACCGGGTGGGGGATCTGAAGGTACACAGCACATTGTAATAAGGTCAATCAGTGTTCAATTATTGTCCAGCAATGAAGATATGATGGGTGGACTGTGACCATAGTGGTGCTGTGTTTAAGTAGGGGTATTTTACAATCTTTTTTTTTAGACCAACCGTTTGAGAGTAAACCTTATTTCTGTTCTGTATTGTCATTACATATAAAGTAATAAAGTTTCACACTTACAGTTTTGTAAATTCAGTTTCGCTAACCAAAGTATGAACTCTTTGAAAATAATTCAAGGAAAACAATTATTTTCAGTGTATAAACTTTACGTGATGAATAGCAATGCAATTCATGTCATTTTCTGGTGGAAAAAAACCCACAATCTGAAACCAGGCATCTAACAGGCCACTCCATCTTCTGTAACTTGACTTGTGGTTTACACTTCCTCTGCAGACAGAATACCCACCACTTGGTTTTCTAACTCAACCACCTTATCACTCTGGTGAACCTAGTTAATCAACTATCAATCGCTTCGTGCGAAATACCCAGGGACTATTTAAAAGGTTCTTCAGTTAAAAACAGGATTTTAACAGCTTCGCTTTATGTGAAAACATGGAGGCTGTTTTTGGACTAGTGCTTGTGATGTTATCAGGACTATCTCATGGTAAGAGGTTTAACTTCACTTAGCATGTCTGTATTGTCTTTATGTATAAATGACTGTATAATAAATGGTTATTCAGTCAAATGCACATATTGCATCATGTCTTAGATTTGTTACCTTTTCAGACAGTTTTCATTTGACACAGCATATTATTTGTTTGAAAAAAATGTCTATATAAATTATAAGACCAGAGGGTGTTGTCAAATACACTATATAGCCAATATTATGTGGACACCGTCACAAAGAGTGGAGGAGAAATAATGATCTGGGGCTGTTTTAGGTTTGGGCTAGCCCCTTATTCCCATCAAGGGTCATCTTACTTATTCAGGATACACATTTTAGACATTTTAGACCGTTGTGTGCTTCCAGATTCATGACGAGTTTGGGGAAGGCCCTTTCCTGTCCCAGCACAACAGTGCCCCTGTGCACAAAGTAGGTTCAATACAGCCATGGTTCCATGAGTCTGGTGTGGAGAAACTTGAGTGGTCTGGAGAGTCCTGACTTCAACCCTACTGAACAACTTTGTGATGAAATGGAATGGTGATTGAGAGCCAGGCCTTCTTCACCAACATCAGTGCCTGACCAGACACACATGCTCTTTTAGCTGACAAATGTCCCAGAAGAGTGGAAGCTGTTATAGCTGCAAAGGAGGAGACATTTCCATGTTAATATCAATGGTTATAGAATGGGATGTCCAACAAGCTGAAATGGGTGTGATAGTCAGGTGTCCACATACTTTTGGCCATATAGTGTATGTGACGCATGCACACACACACGATGTGAAAACATCTTATACTGCAAATCTCATTTAAATCATTTAGTTTATGCATGAACATGTTATGCCTGTGTCATCAACAGCCCAATTTTCACTGAAAGCTTAAAGGTACAATATGTAATTTTCCAAAACAATAACAAAAGTATTTTACATTAAAAAAGCAAACATCACTACACCTATATTATATATATTTTTTAGTTGTGTACTTACATTATCCTAAAAGTTTCCACCAACTTTCAAACCCAGAAAAATTTGTAATATGATTTGAAGACACGGGACATTCATTTTGTCTTTCGTCAATGGCGTCATTTAACCTTTGACTGCTCTAGTTGCTCTAAGTTCCAGGGAACCGCCAAACATAACGTGAATAAAGTTGTAATATTTTTAACAATACATTACTTTGTAAGTGAACATTTTTTTCACCGGAGGTGCTAGATTGGAAGGTTGTCATTGACGACGATAACCAAACCCATGATCCCACGCTACTTCCCGACGTCATCAAAGTACATCTTTTGCTATTGTTTTGATTGAGAGCCCCCTAGTGGCCAAAAACTACATATTGTACGTTTAAACAACTTCCAGTTGCTTTATAGTTGATCACTGACCTTCATCAGACCTGCTCCCTCAGCCCTGTCAGCCTGCAGAGTCTTTATCATTCTTGCCTGTTTGACAAGTTATAGTTACTTAACTAAAATATACAATAACTCAAGGCTTAATGAGTGATCAATCCATTAAAATTTGGTATCTGTCTGTTTGAACCAGTGCAGGAACCTGGCTTGTTCCATTAAAGAAGCCTATCAGTTCACACAAAATGCATTCAATAACCACATTCTGTCACAAGTTGGTGGTGTGGTGGAGAGAGATTGGAGACCAGAGCAGGAAGGAGCATTCTTGATGTTTAATGAACATGAGAGTGAGGAGGACAAACTGCTCATACATAGTTCATTGGAACTGCACAACATATACATATATAGTTACGATGCTTTAACGCGGCATCGGCGCAAATACTATACACAACGTACGCCTGGATCTGTCAATAAAACATACATATTGTACAACACATAACGAGGTGAAAGCTCAATCAAATATGTACATTCTTACGTAGAAACAGCTCAGGAATGAGTTGGACATTGCCCCTCTCTTCTTCTCTCCTCCATGACAGGAGTTGACTCACAATAATCCGTACCATCCAGAATGCTGGGACTAAACAGGCATCTTGATTACACATTACGGACAGGTGTGGGTATTTACCTTGTGCACCATTTATGCGCAATGAGCAACCAAGTGCCCATCACACTCCCAGCGCCCAGAGGTCGGCGCATTAACAAAAACACATACACTCAACAAAATACATTAAACCATAAATACATATCCTGCCACGATACAAAACACATATTTACAGTTCGTGACACATTCTCCAAAATCCATGACCTCATTTCTCATTCAGACTCCACAACCTGCAAAACCATATACTATTTGCAGCACATTTTCAAATGCTAACACATTGTTTCCAAAACTGTTAACAACACATTCAAAACAAAATGATGGCAAATAGTGTGCATTTCCATAAGTAACCAGATTTAAATATATAGAAAATCTTAAATGAATGTTTAGTCATTATGTCACGATTCGCTGTGGGTGAAGTAGAGAAACCAAAGGCAGGTAGCTGGTGTTTTGTAGTATTTACCGTTTTTACAGTCGCTAGGACACATTTCTGAATACTTAGGTCACTTTTTCAAAACTGTTCACACAGTGAGCACAACAGAAGTATATGTGGGCTAAACTCTTGATCATTTATCATTGCTTTGGCACAAAATGCATTCAGTGACTACATTTTCAAATGACATTAATTATTTTCCCACTTTGACACAACAACCGTCAAAACAGGCCAATTTGCACATGCTTACATACTGTTTTCAAAACTGTTAAACTGAAGTTCAAAACAATAACATAATACAACGCTGAATAAGACTGCAATTTGCTAGATTTCTACATTAATGTTGTAATGAAATATATTTCAAATCTAAAAATTAAAGCTATAAAAACAATTGGACCATCCACAGCTGATTCTAATTGTAGCGGAACACCTACATAGGTGTTACTCTTTCAATGTCATTACAAAAGGAGACAACTTCAGAATAGTTTTGTGTTGTGATGTAAACATGGACCCAGATAGAGATCGAGAAGTTGCTGAAAGAGGAAGAAGAGTGGCTGGGAGAGGGCGAGGAATATGTATGTGTGGTGGAAGAAGAATAAGAGGAAGACCAAGAGCTGTAGTCTGAGATGGGATCCGAGCTACTGTAAATGATCATGTAATAAATCATGATTTCTCAATGAGAGAGGCTGGTCTGACAGTACAGCCAAATCTGCAATGCACAACAGTGGCATATTGTTAGAGTTTATCAGCAAACCAACAGGTAACTTGTATTCTGCAAAGGCATCTGACTGAGCTGCACATCACAGAAGTAAATAGAGCAAAGCCTCCAAACCCACTTGTGTGTAATTGTTTTTGCAGTTCTACTTAAGACTCAATGGTGACCTCACACAGGTGGAAGATGTAGAATGTCCACTGATGTGCAGGAAACTGCCATTGTTGATATGATCATCAGAAATATTGGCATAAAACTCACTGAGATTCGAGACCAAGTCTTGGCAGACAACGTTACTTTTGCAAATATTCACAGTGTAAGCATAACAACTATTTGTAGAGTCCTGAAAAACATCAGGTCACAAGCTGGGCAGGCACGGTGGCCTAGTGGATAGCACTGTGGCCTCACAGCAAGAAGGTTCTGGGTTCAAACCCCGGTCATCCTGGACCTTTCTGTGTGGAGTTTGCATGTTCTCCCCGTGTCTGCGTGGGTTTCCTCCGGGTGCTCCGGTTTTCCCCACCATTAAAAACATGCAGGTTAGGTTAGGTTCTCCAGTCAGTGCCCCTGACAAAGGCACTGGCTTAAATCTGGAGTTGGTCCCCGGGCTGCCCACTGCTCCCTTGAGGGATGGGTTAAATGCAGAGAATGAATTTCGCTACATGTATTTGTATGTGACAAATAAAGTACCTTTGAACCTTTGAAGCAGTTGTACACTGTGGCTTTTGAGAGGAACTCTGAACATGTCAAGCAACTCCAGAACCAATAAGTCACAATAAAATACACAACCGTTTTTGAACAAAACCAAACACACACAAATCACTTTTTTGGGGTAATTAGGTACTACTTTAATACCCGAACTCTTATGTTGCCTTGTGGATTTATTTTAGAGAGTCATGGAGATTGAAGGCAGGCAAACACTCCATATTTTCATCTTTGTGGATGAGGCTGGTCACCTGGCCAGAACATGGCGACAAGGAAGGAATGTGACTGGGAAGAGAGCCACAGGGGTTGTCCCGGGCCAGAGTGACAATACTATTTAACAATAATAGTTTTAGATAACATTCTTAATCCTTAACATACTTCAAAACATAACACATCTCAAACAACATGAATAAGACAATTACACTTACCCATAGATATGAATGAAGGACTCCCTACACATTGATACTCTGTGTACCTTAACGTTATCCAAAATCATCAAGTTCCTCTTTCTCTGAATCAGATAGTGCCAGAACGCTTTTTTCATCCTGTAAAAATTTCTAAAACAACCTTTTCCTACTGATCTATGTTTACTAATCTCTGTAAATTAAGGTCAACGATGTTGTTGAATCTGCAGTTCTCCATGCTGTTGTTTCAAAAGCCCAGCTGGTCACCGCGCAAGTGAATATAAACAAAAGAACATGAGACAGCAACCAATCAGAAAGATTTATTGGCGGGGACTTCTATTTTTTGTTATAACAAGCAATTTTTATTTACTTATTTTATGTATCTACAGAATACAAATAGTTTTTTCATCATAACTGAAAGTTTACATGTTGATGAATTCATTACTTGATAAAAAACATTTTTAACTGAAATAAATAGTTAAGTGTTTTTTAAGTTTCCTGAAAAGTACGCATTCTCTCCATATGCCTAGATGTCTGTGTCAGGTCACAAATGAAAGACAAGCCAGGTGTACTCTCTTTTTCAATTTTTTGGATTTTCACCTGTCTTATCGTTTAGGATGTAAGAACACTAAAGCTGACGCGTTGTCGCGCATGCATGAGGATGCGCCTAAAGTGGAGTGACCCCACTTCCCCAAAGGAAGTTATTTCTCTGGGGAAAATAGTTGTACCAGTTGTCTGGGACATTAAAAGTGACATATGGCAGGGACAGATGAGGGACTCCATGCCTCCGTCTTGTCCTACACATCGCAGCTATGTACCTGGAGACGTATGTGACAGACTGCTGGCCTGGGCACACATGATCTCCTACCACTGGGCACGCTGGCAAACTGAGCGCACACAGCAAGCCCTCAGCAAGAAGTATTGGTGGCCTACTCTAGCGGCTGACGTTAGAAGGTACGTCACGTCTTGTTCTATATGTGAACAATGTAAGAGCCCAAGACACCTTCCCTTTGGTAAATTACAGCCACTGCCCATTGCCTAAAGACCATGGACGCACCTCTCAGTTGATTTCATCACTGACCTTCCTCCTTCTGAGGGGCACAACACCATTCTAGTTATTGTGGACAGGTTTTCCAAAAGCCTGTAGACTGTTGCCTTTTCCAGATCTGCCCACAGCTTTCCAAACGATGGAGGCTCTGTTCACTCATGTGTTTCGCCATTACGGGGTGCCATAAGACATCGTCTCAGACAGGGGTGCCCAATTCACATCCCAGCTATGGAAGGCTAAATTAGCGGTCACTGTGAGTCTTACCTCGGGCTACCACCCAGAATTTAATGGACAGGTGGAGAGGGTGAATCAAGAAGTGGGACGTTTTCAGAGGAGCTATTGCCACGACTGGCCAGGGGACTGGGCGTCAATGTTACCATGGGCTGAATATGCGCAGAATTCCCTTTGCCATTCTTCCACTAACTTAACCCCTTTTCAATGCATCCTAGAATACCAACCAATCTTGGCTCCCTGGCAATCGGCCGAGACACATGTCTCTGCTGTAGATAACTGGTTTTGATGGGCAGCCACTGTTTGGAATCAGGCGCACTGTCACCAGGCAGCGGTTGCAAGCTAACCGCCCTCGAAGGGACGCACACATGTTTTAACCAGGGGTCCCTGGTCCGTCACCCATGTTGGACGTTAGGCTCCCAGTTTGTAGGGACCTTTCAAGATCTTGCGTCGGATTAACGAGGTGAGGTATTGTTTATAACACCCTGCCTCTTACCATGTCCACTCAACTTTCCATATTTCCCTGCTCAGGCTGCTGGTGGCTGGGCCGTTGGCCACTAATCTCCCCAGTCCTGTTCCACCTTCTTCCCTGGATATTGGTGGTGACCCAGCCTATTCCCTACACGCCGTTCTGGATTCCAGGAGGCACGGAGGGCGTTTTCGAAATCTGATTGACTGGGGGAAGTACAGGCTGGAGGAACGTTGTTGGGTCCCCACTGAGAATGTCCGGGATCCCTGACTTCTCTGTGATTTCCACTGTCATTTCCCAGACCAGCCTGCTCCTCGGGCTCGTGGTCGTCCTCCGGGTCGATCCGCTTCAGCTGCTGGGGCAGCTTCTAGAGCGGCATTCCAGCTCTTCTGAATTTTGGGGTGCGCACCAGGAGACAATGGACTAATCAATGAGGATATTTAAGTTCCCCATAATCCTGTATTGAGTGTGGGTTACTAAACTGTGTTTGGTTGTTGTTGCTACTTTGGAAATATGTAAGTTTTTTTGTTCAAGAGTTTTTTATTATAAAGAATTCCCCTCCCAAGCCCACACCACCCCCAATCCCACATCACCCATCCCCCAAGGTAGGTCCCACATACACGCATACAGTGCCTTGCGAAAGTATTCAGCCCCCTTGAACTTTTCGACCTTTTGCCACATTTCAGGCTTCAAACATAAAGATATGAAACTGTAATTTTTTTTGAAGAATCAACAACAAGTGGGACACAATCATGAAGTGGAACAAAATTTATTGGATATTTCAAAAAAATTTAACAAATAAAAAACTGACAAATAGGGCGAGCAAAATGATTCAGCCCCTTTACTTTCAATGCAGCAAACTCTCTCCAGAAGTTCAGTGAGGATCTCTGAATGATCCAATGTTGACCTAAATGACTAATGATGATAAATAGAATCCACCTGTGTGTAATCAAGTCTCCGTATAAATGCACCTGCTCTGTGATAGTCTCAGAGGTCTGTTGAAAGCACAGACAGCATCATGAAGAACAAGGAACACACCAGGCAGGTCCGAGATACTGTTGTGGAGAAGTTTAAAGCCTGATTTGGATACAGAAAGATTTCCAAAGCTTTAAACATCCCAAGGAGCACTGTGCAAGCAATAATATTGAAATGGAAGGAGTATCAGACCACTGCAAATCTACGAAGACCCGGCCGTCCCTCTAAACTTTCAGCTCATACAAGGAGAAGACTGATCAGAGATGCAACCAAGAGGCCCATGATCACTCTGGATGAACTGCAGAGATCTACAGCTGAGGTAGGCGAGTCTGTCCATAGGACAGTCGTATACTGCACAAATCTGGCCTTTATGGAAGAGAGGCAAGAAGAAAGCCATTTCTGAAAGGTATCCATAAAAAGTGTCATTTAAAGTTTGCCACAAGACACCTGGGAGACACACCAAACATGTGGAAAAAGGTGCTCTGGTCAGATAAAAACAAAATCTAACTTTTTGGCAACAATGCAAAACCCTATGTTTGGCGTAAAAGCAACACAGCTCATCACCCTGAACACACCATCCCCACTGTCAAACATGGTGGTGGCAGCATCATGGTTTGGGCCTGCTTCTCTTCAGCAGGGACAGGGAAGATGGCTAAAATTAATGGGAAGATGGATGGAGCCAAATACAGGACCATTCTGGAAGAAAACTTGATGGAGTCTACAAAAGACCTGAGACTGGGAAAGATATTTGTCTTCCAACAAGACAATGATCCAAAACATAAAGCAAAATCTACAATGGAATGGTTCACAAATAAACATATCCAGGTGTTAGAATGGCCAGGTCAAAGTCCAGACCTGAATCCAATCGAGAATCTGTGGAAAGAACTGGAAACTTCTGTTCACAAATGCTCTCCATCCAATCTCACTGAGGTCAAGCTGTTTTGCAAGGAGGAATGGGCAAAAATGTCAGTCTCTCGATGTGCAAAACTGATAGAGACATACCCCAAGCGACTTACAGCTCTAATCGCAGCAAAAGGTGGCGCTACAAAGTATTATCTTTTTTGCACGCCCAATATTTCTGTTTTTTATTTGTTAAAAAAGTTTGAAATATCCAATAAATTTTGTTCAACTTCATGATTGTGTCCCACTTGTTGTTGATTCTTCACAAAAAATACAGCTTAATATCTTTATGTTTGAAGCCTGAAATGTGGCAAAAGATTAAAACTTCAAGGGGGCCGAATACTTTCGCAAGGCACTGTACATCCAAGTTCTAGAACAGCATATGCTCCCATCCAGACGTAGTCTCTTTCAGAAAGAGAAATTAGCATTTTCCAACGTGACAATGCCAGACCTTATACTGCATCAATTACAACATCATGGCTGAGTAGAAGCAGGATTCGGGTACTAAAATATATCCAGCCTGCTGTCCAGATCTTTCAACCATAAAAAACATTTGGCACATCATAAAGAGGAAGATGCGACAAAGAAGACCTACGGCAGTTGAGCAACTAGAAGCCTGTATTAGACAACAATGGGACAACATTCCTATTCCTAAACTTAAGCAACTTGTCTCCTCAGTCCCCAGATGTTTGCAGACTGTTATAAAAAGAAGAGGGGATGCCACACAGTGGTAAACATGGCCTCGTTCCAACTTTTTTGAGATGTGTTGATGCCATGATATTTGAAGTCAACTTATTTTTCCTTTGAAATTATAAATGTTCTCAGTTTCAACATTTGATATGTCATCTATGTTGTATTCTGTTGAAACTTCCACATCATTGCATTCTGTTTTATTCACAATTTATGCAGTGTCCAAACTTTTTTGCAATTGGGTTTGTATATTTGTGTTGAAAATCAGAGGAGCAACACTTGACTGAGTGATTTATGTGTTGTGTTTGAGGGGACTGAAGACAAGGTAGCTTGGTTATGATGGGGGAGCATCACTCCCTGTACACTAGTAAGTGTCATTTGTTATGATTAAGACCCCATTATTTTATAATACACTGTTAGCAATTTTTGTAATTTCATCAGTAACTTACTGTAATTTCCACAGTATCATACTGTAAGTAATAATTACAGTAGACTACTGTAAAAAATAAAAACTTTTAGCAATTGTTGTCATTTTATCAGTAAACTACTGTAATTCTGAAAGTTTCCTACTGTAATTACTTAATACAGTAGACTACTGTTAATTGAATTAACTATTTGTAATTTCTGTAGTTTTATCAGTAACTTACTGTAATTTCAACAGTGTCATATTTTAATTACTACGGTGTATTTCATTGTATTGTGGACATATATTCAATAGGCAGAAGCAAATTACTTGAACATGTATTTTGGAGGTAACTGTCAAAAGTACAATATGAGTTCACTATTTCTTACAGTTGTTGAAAGGTCTAAATAGAAGCAAACCAGAGCAGCGATACTCATTCCATGTTCCTGCGAGCCGCAATTCCATAGGTTTTTGTTCCAAACCAAATTTAGCACAGGTGACATTAATCATTATTAAGATGAAATGCTAACTCAGGTTAGTCGCAACTGAAGTTAGACGGAAAACTTACGTAATGGCGGCACGCGGGAGAAGGAATGAATATCGCTGCTCTAAACCAAGGAGTCAATTTAGTTTTTCACTGTTAATTATAAAGTTAAATTCAGGTGTGAATGTTAAGTAAACACAAACGTAATGTTAAAACAAAACCCCAGTGTTTGTGAAAGAGTTAATTGTGAGACTGGTATTTTATCATTCACAAGGGAATCATCACCATTTCCCAGAATGCTTTGCTTTTTTTGTTTGACAGTATTCTTGATATTTTTGGTCTTTAATATAAAACTTCATGTGATATTATGAAATGTGTTTAATCATCTTTCATTTTCCAAACCAATAATCTGTAAGCATAAAAATCTGTAAGGAAATAGTCCAACCATTACTGAGATCGTTGTTCCAATTGACATAGTTTAGCTAGTCTTGGTCTGACAGTATATTGACATTGCTGTCATTCTGAATGCAGGATGTGGGTGCAAAAAATAGTACACCTGTTGGATTGCTATTTTGCAAGCACACTCATGTTTGGGTAACCCTCACAATTACCTAAAAAGGCATGCTGGGATATATTCAAATAAAACGTATATGATATATTACATTAACAGACTTGGTACTGTAAAATGGATTACAGTAATGGTCATGTTATTGTAGATTATAATACAGTAAGGGCTGTAGTACTGTAAATCAAATTACAGTAAGGGAGATGGTACTGTACATTACATTACAGTAACTTATTTGGTAATGTAAATTGGATTACAGTTACATTTGGTGTACTGTAAAATCAATTACAGTAATTGTACTGTAAAACCAAATTACAGCATCACTGGCCAATTGCTGCCAGTAAGTTACTGTAAAATTTAAATCATTTTTTTTACAGTGT
>JACXGM010010278.1:0-26492 GCA_016801145.1 Umbra pygmaea | reverse complement strand
CATTTTACTGAACACTGCGTCATGATTCCCTGACTTCTTAACTGTCCACAGTCCACGACACTTAATTTACTTTTAGCTCACATATTTATGGTCTGCCTTATTTATTCAATGTTTTGTGAAGTTGGAGCACATTTATTGCTTATTTAACCATTTTTATGAAGTAAAAAAGTTACTGTAATTATCACTGGTGATATGACGTTATGTCTTGTATATTGTATATAGAAAACCCCTGTTAATAATAATAATAATAATGTTGTTTTAAGGTTATTTTTAAAAAATGTACAGGGTTCACAATTTAGAGAAATTAGAGATTAAACACAAGCAATGTCATGTCCTAGGAAGAAAAAATGTTTTAACTACAGTACATTTTCACCTGTAATATTTAGTCCTATTAAAAAAATGAAAAGGATGTGGTGTTGTGTGTTTGGTGACATTGAACCAACCTACTTGGGTTTTGTTTTAGTGTTAGTTTATTACTAATTATGTTTTGAAGGCTTTCTCCCGCAGGGTTGCCTGCTACCCTTTTCATTACAGCTGTAGACACCCTCCATTACCTCAGCTATTGAGAGTGGAGAGGGTCTTAATGAAATGACTCAGCCAATGCTCTGTTGATTAACAATGTGTTGATATGGTGAGGCAACCAGCAACAGGTTACTCTGCCATCTGCACGGCCAGTGCACAAGCATCACACAGTGTCGCATATAGAAGTACCGGTAATATATTGCCAAAGTGGTTCCTGACCATGTCGTTCATTTTAGTTTTTTCTGAGATTTTTGTGCTTTTTGTTAGAGACACATGGGGGAAGATAAGAGGTTACTGTTTTGTTTAATTAGTTTTTCCACTGAAAGAGGATATGATCAGGTTTAAACCCCCGCTGCAGCAGTACACAGAGTGGGGGCAGTGGCTTAGACCACCCTAGGACACAAGGAGTTCTATACACACAGTTTATTAAATGCTCTCCAAGTTGGCAGGCTGCCCAGGTGACTATTCTGTCAGTTTGTCAAGACTTGCATTCAAATTTGCAGTTTCTCCAATTCTTTACAGGTTGGATGTGGAGTGTTGGTGCACAGCCGTTTTTAGATCTCTCCAGATATGCTCAATTGGGTTCAACTCTGTCCTTCTGGCTAGCCACTCAAGGACATTCAAAGAGTTGTCCTCTAGCCACTCCTTTGTTATCTTGGACGTGTGCTTAGGGTCATTGTCTTGTTGGAAGATGAACCTTCGCATGTCGTTTTTTATCTTTTTTATACATTTTTTATAAGATTTCAAAGACACTTTCACGTGTGTGTATTATGTGTAGAATTTTGAGGGAAATAATGAATTTAATCCATTTCGGAATAACTGTGTAACATAACAAAATGTGGGGTAAATTCTTTCCGGATGCACTGTAACAAAGTTGTAGTTGCAGCTTTTGGCCATACCTGGCTTTTAACCTGCATTACAGCTAATTTTCAGCTGAGTTCACCTGTTAACATGTCTTGAAGGCTGGCTGCTGAAAAACTGTATCACTGCTGCTTTGTTGTTTGTCACACAGAGGACACGGATCCTTACGGCTGCATTGCACTGTCTCTGCCCTGCCAGGCACCGCTGTTACCAGTCTGTCTGTCAACCCTCCTAAATGTCTTCCGTTAAAACATTATTGCATTGTCACTTGTTTATTACATCAGACCTCACGGCTCAGAGGCCTAGAGTGAACCGCGATGACATTCTCTTTAGCCGCTACCCCCGGCTCCCAATCTGGTGCTCTGCCCCTCCCTCTCCGACCCCCCTCGACCTGCTTTGCTCTCCACTCATTTCCTCTTTTTCCTTAACTAGTTTTAGTTGTAAAAAGAGGCCAGTGCTCAACCTGAAAACGGAGCTCGCGTCACAGGGAATTAAGCTTTGGCTGTGAACCGTGGTGGATGAAGGCTGCGGGGGAGGCCCTTCCAAGATGAATGGGAATGCTGGATTTGAAGGAGGCGGCCATTGAAATGCAGAAACCTTTTGTTGATGCTCATCTCTGCCTTTGTAGAGTGTGAAACTTACCGACGCACAGGAGTCTGTGTGCTGGGCCAGTGTTGATCCGTTCTGCGCCCATGGCCTTTTTTTTAACCCCATTTATCCACTGTGGCTTTTTCATCGTTTTCAGTTGTCCATCTGGCCCTGTGTCACCACAGCAACTCTCAGTGAATTCCCTGGAGTTGAAGGTCGCGGTGGGCTTTCATCACACATCCTTACTGCCCATCTGCCCTGGAAGTCGGCTGGGTCATTCAATCGGGCTCCTTGTGTCTGCAAGCATCAGAGCTGATTGAGGGGCTTGGATATTGCAGCTCGCTGCACAAAGTTTATGTTGGAAAGGAGTTTCCCCGAGGCAGTCAAGTAGAAACTCTGTTGCAAGCCGCAAATGTTGAAAGTTGCTCTGTGTTTTGGTCTTCTAGTAATAACCCTACCATCCAAAACCTCTGGCCACTGAGGTGCCCGAGGATGACCTTCAGGACCCAAGGATCTAGGTGACAGGCTTTGCCATAGCCCCCTGTAGTAGAGAAACATGCTGGCACAAATAGGTACCAGCGCCTTATGGTAGACTGATGGGACACGAGAAGGATCATGGGAAAAAGATTGGCGATGTCTGCAGTGTGTTTATAGAACAAGAGTGTGCAGTTGTATGCTGTAATATCACAAGGTCCAGTAGGTACCCTCTAAATCCAGCTTTCTACGATAATTCCATTGCGTCTTTCATCCTTTTTATTACCATGCTCATTCAACAGCCTTACGCTGCAGCAGCCAGAGCCGTTTTCAGAGTGTTTGTGGTGTGTTTGCTAGGACCAGGGCAAACGGTCTTGTTGATCAAACAGCATCAGACTGGAGCATCTCTTTTCTTCTCTAAGGCAATTTCCCAGAGAGATGAAGCTTACGCGGCCTCGCCGCCACTCCGGGGTGTAATATCCTTATCTACCAGAATCCCATAAACACGACACTGCTACAGCAAAACAAAGGACACTACTGGTAATAGCAAATGAATACACTTATTATTCCCCGTGTGAAAAAGGAAAGGCAGAGCGAGAGACAGTGAAAGGCCATTACCCCTCACGGTTCCTTAAGAAAACAATGTTGTTCATAGGCACGATGTACAATAATAACGGCGGGTGCTCAAAAAGTGTGATATTTCCGAATATATTTCTGGAATTGGAAATGAAGTCCTAGCGACCGGGGGGAGGACGATGCCGGTGCCCCTGCAGTTCAGTCAGGGGTGTACGTGGATGACAGCAGGCTCATTTGCTCTGTGATTATCGGCAGGGTGCTTTGCTGATGGTGTGAGGGGATGCGAAAGGCAGTTCCCATCTCCCCGCTCCTTGTTTAGGCCAATTATACAGGCCAGGGACAGACCGTATGTAGACTGCTCTGCTTGACTCGCGTGTACCAAAATGGCACCTAAAGTGTGCACATTTCTGACCAGAGTTGCACAGAACTGGGGTGCTATTAAGATAAGAGAGTGACGTTTGGGATCTGGGCACAATCAATGGAGCAGAACATACTGTACAGGGAATTGAATGACACATGAACATGCACAATGAAATGCATTCATGTTTTTTTTAATCAGAACATTGACACATTTTCAAGTATTGTAGTGTCCATGGGTTGTAGGTCTTGTGATTGAAGAAGCTGACACAGTGTTCCATCAGTGTATTAGACTGTAAACTTTAATGGTGAAACACTGCTTGACCCCTAAAGGTATATAAAAAAATTACTCTAGAGGGCTTGGTGACACCTTCAAGATCTACATCGTGACCATTTTGACTCATCTTTTACCCAGAAGCTCTATTCTCAGTTTGTAGAATAGCTTATCAGGGGCCTCATGTGCAGTGAGGTGGTCTTAACTTCCTGCACAACTGCGTCACGTTGGCCAAGGTTTGAAAACAAAAAGCCTTATAATGGTCCTTACAATCAATGACCCGCCCTGTGAAGGCCTATTCATCCTGACTACAAATCGATAACGCATTATACCCGTCGACTTCCGTGATACTCTTACATTCTTGCGGCCCACAGATATGCATGTCAGGATTGAACAGTAGATACGTGAAACCAGAGATTTTCTGTGAAGGATTCGGACATGACTGTCCCAGAACTCTTCATTTGTCTGGTCGGACGTGGTGGTTCCGGTCAGATACAGAACGCACAACACATCCAAAAGCTGCCTTGGAACAAGATGGATGACAATACTGAACACTTTCACAAGTTCATTAACTCCACACCAAACTTTAGTGAGTGCTGTACAGGCCATCCTGTCGTGGCCTCTGAAAGAGATCCTCATCCCACGTGTCCATTATCAACAATACTGCAGGCTCATCCTTCACATGATTTCCAGAGAGAGAGACAATTTTCCCTGTTTTTTACTTGGATTCCACCTCGGCTTTTCCCACACACTGGTTTCACACATCGCAGTTTAATTTTGTTGAGAGGCTGAACACTTCCGCCGAATCTAAATCCTGTGCTCGGCGAGCTAGAGGATTTTCATTTAGTCTGCTTTATGGCACCCGAGATGCATTGCAGTAGTAAGCAGTCATGCATCTTGGTGATAATGATGACCCACCGACTTGGTGATTGCAAATATGTGACTGCAGAAAAGAAGACGTTGGCACAGGGCCTCTCTGCTCACTTCCTACCTGCTTCAATTATCTTCCTGCTGTTTCCTTCATTTGTGGCGTGTGGCTTCTATAACCTCCTCCATCTTGTTTTCCTCTGTTAACCGACCCGACAAAACGACCCTCTTGGTCTCTTCACAGCCCTGACAGGTCTTGGCAGACTTTGATTTCTTTCAATCTCAGACGGTTTAGGAAGACGTTCTCACACTGCTCGTCTGTGTGAGCGGGGCCATTTTGTTGATGCAGATGTTTCCTATCTCCTATGCGTTTAGCATCTCAGGGTGGCCATGCCCTAGACAGAACAACTCATTTAACCTCAGCGCCATTTCTTCTGCTATCAAATGAGTGTGTGTGTATGGTTTAGTTTAATTCCCTGGACCAAAATTCCCACAAATTAAATAATAAAAATGTCAGGACAATTCACTTTTCCCATTAAGGGAAAAACTTGACAATTGAGTTTAGAAATAATGTGTTCTGCCCTGAGTAGCATAGGGATCCCCCAATATGTCATGTCCAATTCCCATGTAAACATTGTCACCTAGGCAACCCTTCGCAGGTGCTGGATGGCCAAAGACTGATCCCATGCTTCCTCCAAGCATGTGTTGCCAAGTCATCCAATTATTTCCACATTGCTTGTTCAACACGTAAGTCGGTACGTATGTGGGGGGATTTAAACATTCATCAAGTATACAACCCTGATTGAATTCACAAGCGCCCAACCTGCCCAGAAGGATCACACAATGGCGACGTGTCAAGGTAATTGTCGAACTACTTACCTACTTAATGCTGTTCCCAATCGAGCCAGCCTGGCGTAGCCGGAATGCCGCAACCAATATTTAAACCCTGGCTACCGTGACACATTTGTGCTGCGAGGCAGCAAATTAGACCACTACACTTCTGCTTTGATAGGTTTGTCGTTGTTGCCAGAGGCTTTAATCAGTGTCTGGCATAAGGCATCGTGAGGCTGATGTCAGGCAGGGCGATGCGGTCTAACCGCCCTCCACCACCTCCTGGGTTACGTCAGCTGATTGCACACACTTTCGTGAACGTTGACCTGGGAATGAGCCTTGCAGCGTGTTTCTGCACTATGAAACATTGCAGTCTTTAACTTCCAAAATCTGCTGTGGAGTTTGTGTGATCAGCACAGGCATGTTCTCCTTACTCAGATATGTTCTTAGTGCAAAAAGGATTAGGATTGGTTAATTCAAATACCCAAGCAAAATTGAGAGGAGGTGGGAGTTCATGAACTTTTCAAACTGAAACAGACAGCAAATGGAAATGTTACCAGGGGGCTGCAGGAAGCCAGCAATTGTGGTTATATCCTCTGACTAGAAACCAAAATGTTGCCGGATAAAATCTCAACCTGGCAAGGGGAAAAATGTTACCTAAAATTTAAGTCACTATGGATAACAGAATTAATGCCTGAAATGTAAAATGTAAACTTTGTAATTAAATTACCTGAACATTTATGACTAGCTGCATATTAACTGCCCATTTTAGGGTTTGGGTTAACAGTAGGTTAAGGTTAGGGCAATCTGTTAACAGTAGGTTAAGGTTAGGGCAATCTGTTAACAGTAGGTTAAGGTTAGGGCAATCTGTTAACAGTAGGTTAAGGTTAGGGCAATCTGTTAACAGTAGGTTAAGGTTAGGGCAATCTGTTAACAGTAGGTTAAGGTTAGGGCAATCTGTTAACAGTAGGTTAAGGTTAGGGCAATCTGTTAACAGTAGATTAAGGTTAGGGCAATCTGTTAACAGTAGGTTAAGGTTAGGGCAATATGTGGACTGGATTGAAGAGGGCAAACCTTAGACTGTCATTGATCTTTGAAATGTTCATGAATTCCCTCCTCCTCACCATTTTGATTCAAAATTGGAAAGAAAGAAAAATGGGTTAAAATAAATAAACAACAAATAGGTTAAAAAATGTAAGCATTAGGTTTAGGGATAGGAAAAATCGATTTTTAAAATAGAGAATTTTTTTGTTGTTTTTGTTGTACCCACAAGGATAGTAAAAGGTATGTGTCAGTATGGCCAGTGTTGATATGGAGATAAACGTCTGTCTATTGAGATCTTGAAAGTCGTCAGTAGAGTGAGCACCCAGAGAAGTACTGTTTGAAGTGCACCTAAAGCTAAGGAGAGCCACAACAACCCACTAGAAACCCAAAGTATTTTCTAGATAAAACTCAGATTGAGGCACTGAAACACAATTACAAAAGCGCATAGTGCTGTATCAGAGCACATTGTAAATCTGTGACATACTATATAAAATGAATGACCCAATTTCTTCCTCCACAAAATAACCCTGCTCTGAAAAGCTCTTGCGTGAATAAAATAAAGCACACAATGGCAGGGCACAATGTGATGGCAAATTTAGAAAGCAGATCACAAAAAACACCAGCTTTCTCACAAATCGCTGTGCTTTAAGGATTGAGGTGAATTTATACCCCATGTCTGAATTTACAATTATTTGGAAGATGAAGTTAGAATTAGGTCGTAGATGTGCCATAGATCTATTACAATAAAGCAATGCAAATATTGAATAATTTACTGGAAGAGTTGATGCACTATCCGGCTCATATAGTTTGTGATTTAATAGGCTGGCTTAGACTGTACTTTATATGGCGGGACGAGAGGCTGAGAGAGAGAGCAAGCGATAGAGAGATGGAGAGACGGGTGCAGGGAGGGAGAGGGGCTGTGGGTGATGGGCTACCGTCAGCTATATGAGAAACCTCCTCATCGTCTCCTCCTCATGCGTCTCCTCTTCGTTCGTGGTCGTCTCCCAGTGCACGCCGCTGCTTCAGGGCGAGCCGCCGTAAATACGCTCACCAGTCCTCAAGGTGAACCATTAATCACGCAAAGCCAATGCAGAGACGCACGTCCCAAATGGAAGCCTGTTTCACGCCCAGCGCACTTCTTCCGACTGGACGTCACTATTCGGGCAGGAGTGCACCAGGACAGGAAGCGAGGATCGTTTAGGATGCTGCCTAGGGAAATTTACCAGGAAGTGAAAGGCTTCTATTTCCCTCAACATCACATGTCTGCCTGTCTCAAGGGAGGAAAGTCGGTACTGCTTCAGCCCTTAATACAGGTTCCCATGTCCTTGGAAATACAGGCGGTGGACTGGATGTGATAAAAACCCACCCCATCAAAAAAGAATACACTGCAAGCGTACTTCCTAGTTACCAGAGGGTAGGACGTTCACGTGAGGAAACACAAATCGACACATGGCAATATGTGAATGTGTCAATATCCCCATGACATGAATCGAGGTGTGTGTTGTGTGTTTTTGTGTGTGTGTCGCTGTGTCATTTTGTTTTCGTCTGGCGTCGAGGTGCTGGCAGCTGTAAGGGCAGGAGCTGATTGATTAAAGCACTGTCCGAATCCCTGAGAAGCAACTGTAAATAATCTACAGCTCATCATTATTCAGTCCCTTCTGCAGAGATATTGACCCCGGAGCATACACACACACACACACACACACACACACACACACACACACACACACACACACACACACACACACACACACATACAGGCAAACACAGACTCCAGACTCCCCAAAGAGGGATGAGTCAGAGGTTTTGTCTCCATTAGCCTCAGATGGTCAAATCAAACAGAGTTGTGCCACAGCTAAGTAACATCTCCTGGCTACATCAAAAGATGCATTTATATACAGAAATAATCAAAATGCAGACATTTATTTTTTGTAGTTTGTGTGTGAACTCAACAAGCGGGTATATGATAGTATATACCATCTGGATCATCAAAATAAAAGTTTTGCCAATGTTCCTTTGCTCTAGCTGGTGTCAGGTGTTGTGTATCCAACCTAATGTGCAGTTAAAATAAAAGAGAGACCTCTGCTGTTTACAGTTGGTACTTCAATCAGCATTATCTGAAGTGGCAAAAAGACATTTAAATTGGAACAGAGTCGAGTAATGACAAATTTTCCATGGTATGTTTAAGCTATAATGCACAAGGGGTGTGGTATTTTGCCAATCAGGAAACAACGCTTAGCCGTGTTATACTGGCAATATATCACAATCCCAGAAGAAGCTTTATTGTTAAAAAATACCATTGCTTTCATCAGTATTCATGGCTCCAACCTCCCAGTTTATATTTTATCTTTTATAGTCATATTGTTTTCTGTCTACTAAATGCCAGCTCCAGAAATGTGCATGGTGATGAATGCATTCAGCCGTTTTAAAGCAAGGCAGGAGTGGCGTGCACTCAGAGAAAGACAGCTCCGTTTCAGCACCATCCACTCTGCGTACAGCTCCCGGAAACCGTCTGGCAGGGATCCTGCTGGAGCGCCTTCTTGTTTCAGCACCAGCTTGGTGGACAGCTCCACCGTTCTAAGCAGGAGCATGGGAAATGTCATGTGCCTCATTGCCTCTTGACATTTCCAACCATCCTTGACTCTCTCACCTTATGGATGAGAGTTACTCCTGTATCATTACCCCGGAGAGCCTCATCTCCATGGCTCAGTTCAATACCCCGCCTGAGGGTCCAGTGTTCACTCCAAGAGAGGCACGAGAGCACAGCTGAACTGTTTGTCAGCCGTGGGAACAGATCCTGTGGAGCTCATTGGCTGAGGCGCTGATTAGGTACAACAAGGCAAGATTAGGCAAGAAGGAGTTCAGCAACGTTGAATCGTAAACACTGTTGCCGACTGTTCCCGCTTCCAAATATATGTCTTTTTACACCACCTGTCATTCATGGTCTGTTCCCATAACTTTAATATTCATGGTCTGTTTCTTAAAATAATCAGTAGCTATCTGTCTGTGAATTTGGCTCCAGTTGTCATCTTTTATTGTCTGGCACTCTGGGTTATAACAGTCAACTGAAACTAAACTATTTTAATGTTAGTATATTGTTTATGATAATATTCTTGATGTATGGTAATGCTGAGGGTCACTAATCGCTTTTTACAATCTGACGTGTCAAGGTTTCTCTAAATTCTGACCTAGGATCAGTTTCCTCTGCCAAATCCTCAACTTAACCATTAAGGGGTTAACGATTAACACACATGATTAATGGTTTGGGGAAACTTATCCTTACACCACTTTGTAATTCAGGGAGCATCTCCAGTATCTCCATTGTCTCTGTAGCAGACAACCCATCAATTGCCCTTAGGAGTTTTACCATTATCCTTTTATAGTGTACCTTATAGCAGCGTGACCAAAGAATCCTGACAGACACTATACTTTATTATCTGTGTGCGTCCAAAATTGCGCCCTGTGCACTACCTTTCCCCAAAGCCCATAAGGCATTGGTCAACCTTAGTGCCCTATATGAAGAATATGGGTATATATTTGATGCAGCCTCTATGAAAAACCTTTCCACAGAGGTCATAAATGTACTTGCACATTCATCGTACGAAACAAGTCTCGCCACTTCATAAAGCTTCTGTTTACCCGGGGATTAAAGCAGAAGACGCTTGTAACTCCTGAATCAACTCAATGTCTTTTTTCGCACTAATGTCAATAAGGCCAAACTTTGATTGTGTTTGTTTGTTGCTATCAATTATTCACAGAGTGCAGATCACGTTGTTTCGGTCTCTTCATTTCAGCCGCAGATTTAGTGCCTGAGAGACTGCAGCTGTAGCTGGGTGATACAGTATAATTGTTCTAAGAGTGGTGCCTTCGTCTCCAGTGGGTTGAATTACAAACAAGCGCATATTTCTCTCTGCCCTAATCAAGACGGTGCTAAGTAAGAATAGAAATGCAACACAGTCACATGGCAGCTGAAAGACGTGCAAGGGAAATAAACAAGGTTCAGGTTATGGAGCCTGTCAAAGGAAAATTCAGTCATTTCAATTTTAATCAGATCAGGGCTTTGTGCATCGCAGGGCGAACCCAGCCCTGTCAGAAGGGAACTGGTGAACACCGTCTCTGTGTTTATTTGTCGGCACTGAACAAACTTCACTTTAATAGCTTTCCAGCTATTTCAATGTGGTTATACTACTTCCTCCCAGGCAGCCAGAAAGCTAATACACAACGGCTTTTCTGTCTGTTGAGGACAGGAATATCAAGCCATCATAATAATAACGGCGGGCCTTTTTAGCCACAGTCCAGTTCAGCCATCTTTATTCACCATCACACAGTGAGATAGACTGAAGGGCTCTGGTCCAGTGATGCACCAGCTTCTCTCCAGCACACCAGTGTCCTTGAGGAAGTGACAGTGTGCATACTAAATCACCCATCGCACACCTGAATTGCTCTTTTTATCTGTGCCTCTGTGATGCGGGTCTCACAGACTGGCTGCCGTAAGCTCATCACAAACATTTCTACTCACCCACAGATTAGATCTGATGCCACACGGCCTCTCACCAAGGTGACATTCTCCCTGGACACACACAACCGCATGGGGAACACCTGGGAATAGAGACAGAATCACGTGGGGAACCTTGTGGAGGGAAAGCGGAACTGCATAGGAAACCTTGGTCATGAAAATGACCTGCAGGGGGAACCTTGGGATGGAAAAGGCCCTGCACAGGGGAACCTCGGGAAGAAAAAGGCCCTGCACGGGGAACCTTGGGAAGGAAAATGTCCTGCACAGGGAACCTTGGGAGGGAGTAATTTAGCTGGGCATTACTCAACATTCTCATGTCTACAGTTCATATGGACTGTAGCTAACCAACACAGTAGTCTAGTTCTTTCTGTGTTTCTGTCTGGTTATCCGTCATTCTACCTGTTATTGGTGCTAGCCATCATTTACACGTTTATCCTCTCCTTTTCCCATCTATTCACTGATGGGGTCACAGGTAATTTAAAATTATACTCTTTCCATAAGAAACATGCGTTAGTGCTGGCAGGGAAGTGATATGAGACAGGTGGCCCGTGTGGTAACTCCCTGTTAAGCTTGCCTGTCAGATTAATAATAAACTTAAATCATATTTTTTTTAATAATACATGCCTTAGGGCTGGCAGCGATTGTGCCTCTACAACCTCTCGGGGTGGGGCCTAATTTACTATAGTACGGGCTTCATTTGTTGGCTGGAGGATGAGTATAAATCTGCATTCTACACTGATTTACTGCTGATTTATGGAATGTCATTTAATCTCTCTGGTGTCCTGTTGAATCCTAGAACGATGACCTAGGATGACCGGCGTCCTTGAAAACCAAAGCAGAACTACCCGGACTGATGATGATCTTGTCCAATGCCACTGTCACCGCCCACAGCCCGCCTGGCTGTCCTTGTTCCTGTATACCTGGTGGATTAGGCCCCAGGTCTACTCACAGGACTTTAATGTGTAGTGATAAGTAACTTAGACTTGCACTCTTGAACTTGCACACAGCCATATGAGTCTGGATCCTCTCTAGGTTGTTTCCTGGGAAGCAAATTACTACTACTACTAATAATAAGAAAAATTAATTGTATTTATATAGTGCTTTTTCAATGACCCAAAGCATTGTACATAGTAATGGGGTCTTCCTCATTCAGCACTGATGAGTAGCACCCACTTCCATACACAGTCACACACACAGATCTTATTCACTTTTGTGATGCACGGCAGCCATTTTGTGCCAGAACGCTCACCACACATCAGGTATTAGGTGGAGAGGTGAGTAGTTATACAGTATATGCCAATTAGGAATGTGGGGGATTATTAGGAGGACATAATTGAAATTGAGGCCTGGTTGGGTTTTTGTTCATGACATACTCTTAAGAACAGTGCCATGGGAGTTTAATAACACTAGAGAGTTTTTTCATGGCCACTTGCATTGTCGCTTGCTCTTTAAGGGTTTTAGGCTGGGTGTCTGTAAGAGCACTTTGTGACAACTGCTGATGTAAATAAATTTGATTGATTGATTTTATTGACGGGGTCACCTGACGGGGCCATTCTGTCTCCCCCGGGTTCTCCTTAGTATGGTGGTGCTGTATTACGCCTTCCCATGAGCCTCTCTGGTTCTGCAAACTAGTTTAGTCCAGATTTCAGTCTCAGGCATCTGGACCAGACCAAAGACAGCTGTCATCCACCTGCAGTAACAGAGTCCGTTACAGACCTCTTAGTTTAGAGCAAATTAGAATCAGTCATAGATGTTTATGTTTGAGTCAAATTAAGACCTCTCTTTTACAGACTAAATCTAAACCAACACTTGTCTTAGTTCCGTTTTTTGTAATTGGTTAAGATTTGGTCTAGTCTGGATGTTCAAGTTCAAATTTAATATCACATGTACAGCAGATGCAGATGTAATTGCAGGTCAGAGGTGGATTTACTTGAGTAAAAGTACTTTTCTGAGTAACTCTGAGTTCACAAGTTTTGGGAAGTCCCTACTTAAGACCAAAATCATCAGGTAAAGGGTTCTTATCTTAACAGTAACCTATAAACAATTAGAAAGAGTAAAGGAAATATCAATCATGGTCACCGGTAAGATGCAAACTCCTTTTACTTGATCAAACAGCTCAACACAGTGAATGCTTCAAGTGGTTTCCCCAAATGCAACTGATAATGACTTTAATGTCTCAAATGTATTCAACCCCTTCATGGCAAGCATCTTTAGTACTTAGTAGAGCACCATTTTGCTGTTATGACCTGCTGCAAACACGATGCATAGCCAGACACCAGCCTCTGGTGTCATTTCTGAGGACTCTTAGCCCATTCCTCATTAGCAATGAATGGCTTCCAGTTCAGTAATATGCTTTTGTTTGCACCAGAGATTTTCCTATTTGTTTCAGGTGACTGTGACGGCCACTATAGAATCTTCCAGGACTTCTTCTGCAAACAAGCTTGGTTGGAATTTGAGGTATGCTTAGGATCATTGTCCTGTTGGATTGTCCAATGACGCCCAAGCTTCAGCTTCCACTCAGACAACATGACGTTTTCTCCTAGGATTTCCTGATACATACTGATCCATCTCGCCTACCACACGCTGCAGGTTTCCTGTGCCAGAGGATGCAAAGCAGCCCCAGAGCATCACCAAGCCAACACCATGCTTGATGGTGGGCAGAGTGTTCTTTTCAGCGTATGCTTCATTCTTCTTCCTCCAGACATACTGCTGATCCATCATGCCGAAAAGTTCCAGTTTTGTTTCATTGCTCCACAGAACAGAATCGTAAAACCTCTGTGGCTTCTTTATATGATTTTAAGCATATTAGAGCCAAAATTCTTCTGCTGTTGGGTCAGTTGCGGTGTACTTCTTGGAGTCCTGGCATGGAAACCTTCTGGGGGTAGTACACGCCTTACTGTGCTCACTGAATCCTCAGAAATCCTTCCGTTTTAGAAATCTGGTTGCAGCCGTTGATAGCTTCCTTTTTCTGCACCGTCCAGGTAGTGTAACTACCATTCTCTTGACTTTGAACTTGCTAACTATGCTTCCAAAGGTGTCTCTGGGAACATTCAGTGCCTTCACTATCTTTTGTATCCTGTGCCTTGTTTGTGAATGACAATGATCTCTTCTCTTAACTTTTTGGACCATTCTTCAGCCATGTTCCTCACACGCAGTCCAATGTGACACTCAACAAACCCCTAACCAGTTCAGGTATTTCATGGGTTTCAGCTCAAGCACACCTGGTGAAACTAATGAAGCCCTTGAGTAGTTGTATCAGGTGTGCTTGAGACCACCTGTTTTGCATATTTGTGCTGTAGTGAGGGATTCTATTCAGGGTGTTGAATAATTTTGAGACTGGTGAAGTCATTATGATTTGAATTTTAAGATGGATTTGGGGAAACCATTGACACATTCATTATGTTGAGCTATATTAATTGCTTTTGATTGATTTGTTCGTTCCCAACAGCTGAAAGTCTGTGCATTTTGCAATGGGGGTTGAATAATTTTGATTTCCATTGTATTTACAGTCTATACATGGAAACAGTACCCTCCAATTCATATAATGGATAGAATCATTTGGTGTATACTGGATTCTATAGTGAATGTGTTTGGATTGTGGATGTCAAATTGTGACCACATAAAATGTGAGATAATGTGAATACATCACAGCCTTAAATCCATGATAGAAATGGAAGGAATTGTCACGCGGTTTGGTGGAATCGTTTTTCAAGTCACCATGGATTATTAACATCTGTAGGACCAAACCACGTTTGCCTTACATTTGTAGCAACACGGGAATGTTTCGAGTTTGGTTCAATAATGCAATTCCAATGGATTATTATAACTTGCTGGTAAAAAAGAGTAGTGTAAAAACAATATTGCACCCTGAGGCTGCATGGAAATGTGGTACGGCAGCATTTTTCATTTATTTCAATAAAATATATGGAGTGTTAAAAGAGGCAAGTCATAGGTTTTAGATCGATGTGCCATATGGTTTGTCAACTTGCACTTTCTACTTTCCTCCTATAACCTATTTATTCAGTGAGTGTGATGACAACACATCACTCCCAACACTCAAGCCAAGACTCTGAAATAAATAGCAACCTACACATAAACATCAGCTGCACTCTGACATGTTGTACTGCCTAGAAACTGTATTATGATTTTTCATCTTGATCAACTGTAGGCTACCAGCAGCAGCTGTGAACAGTCAAAACCCACAATGCACTCTGTCCCCCTGGTCAGGATAAACAAAGCATAATGTATATTTATAGCCCATTTGTTTGTGAGAAAATGCCAGTGGGATCAAATGTGGTTTATTTTTCAACTCGGTCTGACTAGTCAACCTACATTATTTCTACAATGATAAACTGGAATGAATCAATAAAAACAAGCTGAATTAGGCTTCCGATTGCATTGAGCATGACTACACAATGCAAATCTGCATAAAGCCAGCTAAGCCCAGTGTATTTTACTGTCCAATCATGTTCCTCTGTATCTGTGTATAGAAAATCCCTTCTTAGTCTTTAAAATATAATTCACAGCCAAGAAGTTTTAAAGGGTTTTCATCCTTCCCACAGTATTTATTCATGTAACCTTATTACCATAGCCAATATGTAACCTTTTTAGAAAACAATAATCACTTAATATTGTACACATAGATTAATATTATTTATCATTGAAATGCCTATTTCAACTACGTTTCAGTGTATTGACATTTTTATGTTTTTTACATCTGAGCTACGGTATAGCCCTGTGTATTGTGTAACACAATCAATGGCAGTACAAAAGAGGCTGGTATTATTTATGTATGCATTATGAGGTGGTTCATCATTATGTATTAAATATAAGCACACTTATTGTCTCCCTTGGTAAAGATGAGCCAAATGGCTATGAAAAGATATCAGTGCCTATCAGCTTGATTTTACACAAAATATGAAATAAAGCGAAGCATTCAAGCGAGGTGAAATTTTTAACAGAAAAATAAATGTAATGAAATTAATTTTCACAATTATCCTTAATTCTTCTGAGTCATCAGATGTCACTTGTGAACTTGTGAGGGCTCCAGCCCATCCCACATGGTTTAAGTTAGACTACTGGGATGTTTTAAAGGAATGCTTCGGTCATTGTTCTGCTGAAAGATCCAACAACAACTCCTCAGTTTGAGCCTCCTAGAAGCAGATTTTTGTCTAAAATATTGTGGTACTCAAGTCCATGATGCCACATACCCAAACCACAACATCAGATATCCACCTCCATATGCCACTTAGGGGATAGATTATTTTCTGCATTACCATGCCACTTTATATGCCAAACCAACTTCTATTTTATCTTGACAAAACCCTCTTTTTTGTCTTATCTGACCGTAGAACACAGTTCAACTCAACAAATCAACAATGTTTAGCAAACTCTGAGGATTATGTTTGTCTTGACAAGAGTAGAGGCTTTTTCTGGCTTGATATCCAAATAGGTTGTTGGGATAGAGGTGAACTACAGTATACCTGAAGGCACAGACTCTGTGACCCCGAGATTGAACCAAGTTCTGCAGTGCTCCAACATTGATTCTTGACCACTGTACATATTTTTATACTTTAAGAACAGTCCTCATTTCTGTGGATGCTTTCCAGTCAAGTTCATCATAGTTTCAGTTATTTTAAACTTTCGGTTACACTTTTTTTGGAGAGTCTGAAATTCCATCTGTAGGTGCTCTACAGATAGTTTGTTGATGATATGACTATCAACAAACTATCTGTTGATAAGCAACTAATTGTGTAGTTTAAGGGTAGGGGTAAGTTTAGAATATGTTTAAGGTTAATGGTTAAGGTTAGGCTTAACATTAGGGAAGGGTTAAGGTTAGGATTTGGGTTAGGGTAAGTAGATAGTTTGTTCAAATGTTGTTAATAGTCTGCAGATAATCTGTAGAGAATCTACAGATACACTTTTTAGACTCTCAAAATAAAGTGTTACCAAACTTTCCTTTGCCTTAGTAGGGCAGATGGGTGTCATTAAGCTATGTGTGTGTAGCCGTTACCTGATTTTTGAAGGTCAACAAGCTTTTGTCTCATTTCCTTTTAAGACTGAGATCGAAGCTGATAAACAACAATTACTGAGAAACAACATATGCTGTGAATGTTGGGGTTAAGTGGATTACTTGAAAATGTGATTTGAAAGTAAAAAATGCAAGTTACTTGTGTTTTAGATAGATACAAAATACAGTAGGTGTATTTTGTGCTTATAATTTTTTATAATTGCAGATATCATAGCTGGTTTGAATACCAGATTTCGGAAAAAAAAATCCCAGAAACACCTTGGTTACAGACAGAATATATATTTGCTCTAAGCATGTATATTGTATGGAATACAGAGAAGAGCAGTTTGGCTGTCAGTCACCCAGTTTAAGTGTATTGGAGAAAAAAACATTGCCATACTGGTGAGCGATAAGTTTTCAATAAAAAAAAACCTGGTGCTGAAATGAGCAAATCGTAGGCTGTAAATAATATTCATGTATCTCCTAGGAAAAAAAGAACTCATCTTCATGGATAAATCTGAGATGACCCCATTCTGATTTGGTATTTCACCACAAAATATATTAAAAATTTACGAAGATATTACTTACATTACTAACAAATATTTATACAACATTATGGATAACTGCAGGACATTAACTTTCAGGTCAAAAAAGTTGATTCTACTAGCGTAGAGCTTTAAAAGAGTTTAATTACTAAATGTGCAATGTTTAGCAGCCCTCCAACCAGGGGTTTAAAACCAATCAGAATGATATTATCTAGAATCTGGTCCTTCTGGAATGTTCCAAGATGAATACTACAGCTCAAGGATTAGGTTTAGGGGAAAACTGAATTGCAGTTACTTTTTTGTTTTAGACATACCGGCTGAGGTTATGGTTAGGTTAGGGCTACTGCACCTATGATTAGCATTAGAAGTTGGGTTACTCAGATTAAGGTTAGGGTAAGGGAATAGCGAACATGGATTTCTGGGAAATGTTTAGGGGTTAGGTCCCCTTCTAGTTCCCCAGCTAAAGCTTAGCATCAGGTGTGTGTGCATACAGGCTCTATCGATTGAACTTAGGTGTGGAGTTACACTGCCAACTGTCCCAGCTACTGAACAAACTTAACTGTGCAACATGATGGAACAGTTAGGGACTTAACCAGAATTTCCCTCTTTGGGACTACTGGTTTCCCATCCGGAGACGGGTATGTAGGGGGAAACAGGGAGGAAGGGCACAGAGCCAGTGCTCAAACTCCTGTTACCAGGCAACATGTGCTCCAGGGTCAATATCTGACACTGATACCCCAAACACCAAATTTTTAGGTATCCAATTTAGACTTTAGGTACTGCTTCTGCATGACAGGAATGAAGAACAGTTTGTGGCTTGGATGGCCGGCATCGTTCAATATTTTTAGAGCCTTCCTCTGACAAGGGTGGAGGTCTTGTAGAATAGTGATCTTAGTAACAGTCATCGACTTGACCATTTTGCAATCGTGGGTAGTACAATTGCCATACCAAGTGTTAATGCAGCCTGTCAAACTACTTTCAATTACCAGTCACCTGACCATTTACCTGAAATTAATTTTGACCAGTATTATGATTGATGACATACATGTGACAGGCGGAAGTCACTTGCTGACAAGGTGAGATCACTTTTTAAAAGTGTGTTTTTGAAGCATTTTGAAAATGTTAATGGGGTGACTCGAGTACACCTTTCACTAGCGCATCTGTAGATGTGGAGGCAAGCCTTTACTTGGGACAAGATGACTGTCTGGGTGTGTACACAGACCATGTTTATGTATTGGTACTGTGGATGGAGTGGAATTTAAAGTCACCACCCACTCCATCACAGGCCTGTCAAGGCGGATGGAGCCGATGATCAGCCCATTGCCTTCTCCTGTATTCATGTAAATATGATTCATGAAGTCACGCATCACTGCCCAGTGGAAGTTCGATCCGTTTTGTGATTGGTGTAGACAATGTCCAGCGTGCACACTACCGAATCTGATTTGTGTTCACTAGCAAGTAATATTATGGGGCAAGACTTTATTTATTATTTTATTTTAAACTGTGAAATTATATCAGAAACTCGAAATGTCACTTTACACCTGCCTTTAATTCCTGAACTGTATAGGTCTGTTGTTCAAAAGCCATCACATGAAGCAAAGTGTTATTCTCCACAATCCTTAATCCGGGATCGTCATCAGATTAAGATTATGCTCATAGAGCCCGTCTATGAAAAGAATGCATTGAGACAGAGTGCCCATCACTGAACCAGGGCGGAGCCAGAGTTTGGCCAAATTACCCCTCTCGGTTTATTTTAGATAGCCTACCCCCCGCCCTATGTGTATCTCTTCCTCTCTGCCTCCATCAGTCTTCCTCCCAGGTAATTTTGTTCTCCAGACAATGAGCGGCTGGAAGCTGCTGCTGCGGACCGCGTAGTTGGCTCTCTCTACCGGGCATACTCCCACCCAATACACCTCACCCTCGGAGAGAAAGAATCCGCATGCGGAGCCGTCATCGCGCGCACCGTGGTGAATTTGATTTTCTGTCGCAGAAAAGAGTGGTCTCTACGCTTGCCAGTTTTTCGGAATATGGGGGTCCTTGTGAGATATAAATGAGTTCTCTTTTTACGTCCTAAATGACAGTGATGGGTACAGCATTTGAATCAGAATAAACATTTTTAAGTTTTGCCTTTTCGTTTTATTCGTTCGACCTGAGAAAAAATGCGTCGTGTCTGAGGCAGAACATAACGTCTCCACCAAATCATCACAGGACCGACATTTAAGAAACGCAACCCAGAGTTTTACAAATATTTAATTAGCACTGCATTTGGCTTTTACATTCTCCAGGCTCGGATTGATCGGATGCGTCCGTGTTGGATGCGACTGTCAAGAACCAAATAGCTTTCAGCATGATTTGAGGAGATTCTCAACAGGGTATCTGGACATCTCTTACATTGTTACCGAGAAAAGCTACATTCAGATCAAGAAGCAAACGCCATCATAAAATAGACCTTCCCTACATGGACTAATTATTGGTCCCTCTGGATTTACAACTACCAGGTTAAACGCATCTTGGTTTCGGCGCTTCTTGGAAAAATAGCCTTAAACAGCGGGAGACATGAAAGTTGTTTCAGCACTGCTGTTTCTTGTCATATTTTGGAGTCAGGAGTGGGAGCCCGTGCTTTCTGATTCAATCATACACATCGGTAAGTTGCGCCTTCTCCCAACATCAGTAGGCAAGAAGGATGTCATGCCACTGTTCATAGTCTTGTCTCTGCATAGATTTTAGTATAAGCAAATCACCTCCACATACCACTAACGATGTGCACCACGTCAATACCCTTATCATGATACTGGAAGGCAACGTTATACATCTAGGATACTATATATTATTATTCCATAATGCAATTCATCCTCTGCAACAAATATTTCGTCTACTAAATGTTCTTATGCGCCATTGCGCATATTGAATAATGAAGTTGCCAGTTTGCAAATAACAAAACCTACAGTGTATGTTTTAACAAGGGCATTATTCAATCATCAAGTTTTTATATTAAATAACCCGAAGCTGGTTAATGTTTTGTATTAAATTTCATTTTTGATTGCCCAAAATAACGTGACATTGATGTACTGCCTATTACATGGGTCTTTCGTCGGTTGCATCTCTGAAAACAGGTGGTTTGAGAATTCTGTGTTGTCTGCGGAATATGCTGATATTCTGTTGCTTGTACGTGTCACCACAACTAAATGGAATCGACGTGCAATGCAAGTGGACTAGCATTCATAATGTAGGACCATGCCTTATACCACTGTGGGCAATGTTTAATCTGCATTTTTTCTTCTAAGATGGAGCCAATAAGAGAAGACTGAGATATTGATTATGCTTGTGCAAATCACAAATGTGTGCGCATGTAACCTATAGGTTCATATATGGACGGACAGACACGGGTGGGTGAAAAGTCGACACATGGTGTGTATGTAATTGTGATGCACAGCAATTTGCGGTTTTCAATAATGGTTTTAAAATCTAACAAACAACATAAAGCTGATAATGCTATGGGGTCCTTAAAGCTACAGGTTCGGTTACTTCATAAAACATTTCGCTCTGTCTATATGAATGTCTTCTCTCTCTCTCTCTCTCTCTCTCTCTCTCTCTCTCTCTCTCTCTCTCTCTCTCTCTCTCTCTCTCTTATATACATATATACTGCTTGTAACTTTGACAACATTATCTTATTTATATATATATTTTATTAAAACAACCGAATATCGTGTGCTTGTCACACACTGGTCAAACTGCTTGAAGTCACATTTGAATGACTGAGAGCCATGCACAAGGAAGACTAGATGATTCGGCAAGATCAGCTATACATCGTGTATTAATTGTCTTTGGGGAGGTTTGGGGTACTGAAAACCCAAGTAGTCATCCAGTTTCTCGTTCTATTTATCTATTTAAAACATTTTTTTTTGGTCCTTCACTCTTCAATAAATCAAATTTGGTTGTGCTTCTGACTCAATGTTTTATTCCCCACCCTCAATCGATAGTTCATTTCCCTTGCTGGACACACCTCCTTTGAATCGCTACATGAGAGGTTGCCCCTTTTTCTCTTAGTGGCTGAACTGAAAGACCAAAAAGTCCACTTAATTATTTGGGATATTTTATTGTGTTTAAGTTGTCAAGTGAGAAAAGGCTAGTCATATAGTATTGAGGAACAATGTTTAAATATTTAAATATTCAGACTGACATCGTCCACCAGAAAGAAGTGGACGATCAGGGGAATACAATTCTCTGTAAAGGATCTACGATGTCAGAAGTAATCCCCTTTTAAACTTGTTGTTAAAGAAAGGACTACGGGAGAAACGCATTCCTCAGGCGGGAGATGGACATGCTGTAGATACGCCTAGTCCACCGCACCGTGCTTTTCGGTGACGCTGGAATTTTAAAGACGCATTTTCATTTCGCGCGCGTTACTTGCAGAGGCTCCTTTAATGATCTACATGCTGGAGGGAGAGTCCGCGTGTCGTGAACTGCATGGCAATGGCGCGGTGCTTTATGAGGCTATTCAGAAAGTCACTTTGTGATTTATGTGGCTTGAAAGCCCCATAGTCCCTGGTATTATCCGAGCTGCCTGGCACCGTACCGTGCACCCACCCGCTCAACATGCACTAATGCAGAGGAGCCAAACATTTCCACACGTCAGTACCACTTCAGACTAACCTGTTGTCCAGTTGAAGATTAGAGATTGACGATTCCCGGTTTAAGTAGATGTTTTCTTTTCTTTTTAAACTGGTCAAATGGAATCCGATGGGCCCAGATCGAAATGCTGGTGGAGGTTTATTAGATCTCCCCTAGTGGCAGTTCTGAGTCTTCAAATCTTTTCAAACAGTAATGCTATATTAATATTAAACACTTCCCAATAGGCCTAGTTGTGAAGGAGGGGAAATCTAATCTTCATTATTTATCTTTAATCATATAATATTCGCTTTCCCTCTGATCTGACCCTAATAATAGACCTTCCCCAGGGAGAATGTGTGGTTCAAGAGGCTATTTTATGCAGTTGTATGGTGATGAAAGTACTTTGACTATTATTTTTTTCTCTAACTAAACCATGCATGGTGGAATATAGATGTGCATGCTTTAAAGATTTGGGTGTTCCCGGGTGTTAACATGTTTTTGCATTTGCATAGATCGCTTCTTTTTTAACGAGTTACGTGTGAAATGCTCCCTATTTATCTGCCCATTTAGTTTATATAGCGCATCTATGAATGCGGACAGATCTGCTGCTGGATGTGTTTTGTTTTTTTGTAGGAGATTTAACACTTCAGATTTCCCATGTGTTTGGATGTCTGACTGAGTCCTGGAAGTGACACAGACGCACTGTACAGTAGGCAGCTAGCATCCATAGCGTTCAGGAAAACAGAGCCATGTCCCCTGGAGGGAGTAAGAGATAGAGTTGGGAGGAGAGATGAAAGGGAGAAGAGTAGGATAGCGAGATTGAGAGAAAGAGAGAAAGAGAACGAGATAGAGATACATAATGATAAGCCTAAAAAAGCGAGTGTAAAGACAGGTAGATGTGCGATAGCGTGTACTGGTTGGTTGCTGTGACTGGGTGAAGAAAATGAATGCTAAAGAATGTGCCTCTTAAAAACAATCAATTTTCAGGATTTGAGTGACATCGCAACCCCCCCCGCCCATATTAATGGGAATTGAATTAGGGTATGCTTTATATTACATCACAATATTGTTTTTCATAATAAAGTATACTGAAAAATACGTTAGTGTGAGAGAAGTCAGTGTATGAATGCAATTTATTATATTAATGCCCTCCCCTATTTTTTATTTTCATTATTATTATTACAACTTTACAACTTGCGTTTTGAAATCTATGGCAGACTAGCTGGACGGTGCCTAATCCGTGTAAACAGTCGGCAGGTAGGGAGGGGTAGCCAGATGGACGCGGACATTTCAAATAAGCTATTTTTGGAGAAGAACCGAGGCCTTTACAGTAGCTCAAAAACATACTGATAATATGGCGTGTGTGTGTGGGAGAGTGAGTAGGAGATGTGCTTGTAAACCACGCAAAGGTTTTGGCTTAATCCTGGCGTATTTCCTCAACTAACCCCAGTACACCGCTGCCTTCACTGTGAGACCCACATATGCTTACTTGGGGTCCCCGCAAATAACGTAAAATCTGAAATAATTCCTTACACTTTTTTTGTGGTGGTAGGCATTAGAGAAAATGCCATTTCTGGATAGGAAGTTAAAAAAATACAATTATGCATAGTGATTTATGGTTGCATTTAGCTTTAGGCTTTAGTTAGGTGCCAGGGCTATGTTCAGTGTAGGCAGCGGTGTAGCACAAGATCCTGGGCCCTATGCATAGGCAGTCCTGATGGGCCCCCATGTTATATAAAATATATTCCAGACTTTTCAAGGGCCCTCTCTCCCCTTTGGGCCCTGGTAATCATTATTGGTTTTACCCCAGTCTGAAGCCCCTGAGTGTAGGCATACAAATTAGGCTATTGAGTTTAATTTTAGGGTTACACTAGGTTTAGGGCTAGGGTAATAAGGATTATGGATTTTGGATCAAAGTTGAAGGAGAATTCCGGGTGATTTCAAAGCGTAGCTCTGTTGTTTGCATGTCAGAAGTGCAGTCCGTAGCGTTAATAACTCAATCAATCTGTATTGCCAAAATTGTGTTTACCTTTTGCTGCCAATAGACAACCATTACGCATTTACGGGGCAAGTTAAAAAGCGTGCTTTGAGACACTAAACATGTTCTAAATGTCATTACTAGTCCATATCCATTTGCACTGATTCCTAATAATAAACACAGCGAGTTTGAACAAATAAGTTCGTGTACATACCTTAGTTTATTTCCCATTTTCCAGTGAAGTCCACACTAGTCGATTGTCGAAGTCATACAATTCAATATTCCAAAATGTATTTTTTCGCTGTGTTTTTTATAAGGAATCAGTGCAAATGGATATGGACTAGTAATTACATTTTGAACATGTTTAGTGGCTCAAAGCACGCTTTCTAACTTGCCCCGTAAATGTGTAATGGTTGTCTATTGGCAGCAAAATGTAAACACGGTTTTGGCAATACAGATTGTTTGAGTTATTAACGCTACGGACAGCACTTCTGATATGCAAACAACAGAGCTTCGCTTTGAAATCGCCCGGAATTCTCCTTTAAGGCTGAGGTCTCTACATGGATAGGACATTGTGTGTGTGTGTATTTGTGTGTGTCTGTGTGTGTGTGTGTGTGTGTGTGTGTGTCCAGACAGCCACCGGTGTTCTCATACATGTGCCAATAACTTGGCTCCATTAGATAGCCGTTATGCGTGTTTTCCAAGCACTGAGGTTTGACAGTAGATTTACAGCATTATAAAACAGCCCTTATTATAAAGGCAAATGGCAACACCAGGATGCAGGCCCACGGAAGGGGAAGGCTCTGCTTGCCTGCAGTACGTTCAAAATGCCATGTATTTCTAATTGACTGAATGACTTCAAAGCATAGCCTGAGGGTAGGTCCGTGAGCCCTTCAACTGGCTGCTGTGTGCTGAGGTAAAGTTTTCCCATTGGCCAAGCTGCAGGTTACCTAAAACCACTAATTGGTCATTTTTTGTGTCTTTTTATTCTGGGTTTCTCATGATTCACTAGAGTTGTACACTTTTTTTTTAGCAAAACAGTTTAAAAACAAATTGATAAATGTGAAATTGGGCCCAACTACCACTTGCTAAATATATTTTTTATATTATAGTGCAGATGGTAGATCATAAATAAACATGCCTGAACATTAAAAAACCACTGACCATGGTCCTGTATACATGTAGAAAATTGTTGGTCCTTTTCTTGATCATCTTCATCAGATTTAAAGAATGTAGATACATGAGAGAATATAGAAGAACATGTGAGAAGAGACACAGATAGCCATGGTTCTGATTGGTTCCTTCACTGACACCATGCCATGGTTCTGATTGGTTCCTTCACTGACACCATGCCGTGGTTCTGATTGGTTTCTTCACTGACACCATGCCATGGTTCTGATTGGTTCCCTCACTGACACCATGCCATGGTTCTGATTGGTTCCCTCACCAACACCATGCCATGGTTCTGATTGGTTTCTTCACTGACACCATGCCATGTGTCTGATTGGTTCCCTCACTGACACCATGTCATGGTTCTGATTGGTTCCCTCACTGACACCATGGCATGGGTCTGATTGGTTCCCTCACCAACACCATGCCATGGTTCTGATTGGTTTCTTCACTGACACCATGCCATGGGTCTGATTGGTTCCCTCACCAACACCATGCCATGGGTCTGATTGGTTCCCTCACCAACATCATGCCATGGGTCTAATTGGTTCCCTCACCAACATCATGCCATGGGTCTAATTGGTTCCCTCGCTGACACCATGCCATGGGTCTAATTGGTTCCCTCACCAACACCATGCCATGTGTCTGATTAGTTCCCTCACTGACACCATGCCATGGTTTTGATTGGTTCCCTCACTGATACCATGCCACGTGTCTGGCTATTTAGGCTATGGTTATGTAAAAAGTTAGGGTTAGGGTTAACTAAAATACAAATAAAATGATTTTCTTTTGATGTCAATTTCACCTAAGCATAACCCTTTTTATGATATACAACCTGGGTGGAATGGTTTAAATATAATCAAAATGTCAGTGTCCTGGGTTTGCTATCATGTTACCTACCCATATGCAAACGTATGCACTCACTACAGTACATTGCTTTGCTAAATGGGATGAGTAGCATCTTTAATAACTGCATTATATAGTACTTATAGGGGTATCTTCTCCGTATCATTGTAAAGGTACATTCAGCACACACATCAAATGGAAAATGTAAAACATTGTTCATCTGAGTTTCATTCTCGCCCCGGATGACAGAATGAACTTTGAGAGGAGAACCATGTTTCAAGGCTTTACCTCCATTAGGTGGTCTAGTTCCTCCTTTCTGCCCAATCCAACGCTGGTTAAATTAATATCAACCAATAAGCAGTGAAACATCAATCAAACGCTGGTTAAATTAATATCAACCAATAAGCAGTGAAACATCAATC
>JACXGM010010277.1:0-26519 GCA_016801145.1 Umbra pygmaea | reverse complement strand
ACACACACACACACACACACACACACACACACGCGTGCGCGTGGTACAAACTCTATGCTGCCTCATGTCATGTCATGTTCACTTTCCAGGGGAACCCAAGCACATTCACCCTGAGAACTCCTGCGGGCGATAAGCCTGGGGCCGCCTGCCAGGGCAGGGTGATGGATTACAGCCCGTAGCATGGAGCAGCACTGTCCCCAGTGGATATGACATTAGTAAATTATGGCCACCGTACATGTAGCCGTGGTCATTACTCTCCCAGGCTGACACAATAACAGGAGGCTGGGTAGTAAGCAGCGCATGGTGGCGTGGAGAGAGTGAGGTGAGAGAGGGAGAGAAAGGGAGACAGAGATGAGAGAATAAAAGTGCAAACTGTTTCATTGAGAAGCGCAGCAGTACACCAGAGAAAGTCTGAAAGAGGCATCTGCTGGATCACCTCCAAGAGATGCTATCGGACATTGTAACTGAAACAAAACACCTGACAAAACAGAGGAGACGTCATTTGGACGCAAAGCCCATACAGTTGAGCTTTGTCATTTAGCATTCGCCTCGTCTCCACAGCGAAACAGAGCAAAGTTGTTTATATTCCTGTTAGCTAGAACGGCCGTCTGGGGTTGTCACTAGTGAAAATAGAGGCCCCCTGGCCCCCTGCCTGCCTGCGCGCAGGTATGGCCCCTATCTCTCAGACACCTGCCATGACAAACTCTTCGAACCTGAAGCACTGGAAGCATCCTACGTCCAGTCCCACGCTGGAGTCTGAACGGACAGTGAAAGTTGTTTAAAGTTTCTGGTTTCAGATGGTGGATATCTCTATGTTGTGACCTGCGGGATGTGAATGTGGGCATCTGGGAGATTCAGCAACAGCAGCTGAGTGGGATGGAGGAGGTGAGCTGAGTGACAGCGGGCAGCATGTGAGCCCGTCCTCTCAGCTAGGAGACGTTCGCTAGCGAATGAAACCTGCAGATGTGAGGCTCAACAGGCATGTGTCTAGACCTGCAGGGTACAAATTTCCCTGTCCGCATAACGGCCATCGGTTAACGCCGGAATAACACATTTCACCCAGAGTTCCTCCTTTCAGTAGGCGACGGGGCTCCTGGGGAAATGACAACATGGGGCGTGGCAAATCCAGGACAAACACAAGAATTACAGAACCAGGACCGACTTCTCACAGGGCGTGTGGCAACAAATTTCTCGCAAACACATCGAAGCGCTGCAGAGGTCCACGTTTAGCAGAAGACGTCTTAATGAGGAGCAGAGTATGATGGGATTCATCTCAACCTTTCCAAGCAGAAGAACGCAGGATGGAGGGAGAACTTAGAAACCTTGCCTAGAACAAATCCTAATTAAATCTAATCATCGATCGTCTGATCCACATTAGTGGGGCTGACAAACCTGTCCTGCCCTGCTGGGCTTGTTAAATGCCTGAGTGCTTCGATGTGCCAGAGCAGGTTGAGTCATGGCCGGTAGTCAAGGTAATCCACGCGGACTGCCACGCAGCTGCGCTCAGACTTATAAACACAACTGGCAGAAGACCTATCTCTCTGTTCCTGTTTGAAGTGTGGCACCTGACAGGCTGTTGTGCAGCTGTGGCAGAGAAGAGGCAGTGATGGACAACCTGACCTCACACAAAATGCATCTTAAAGTTTTCCATCTTAGAAATTAAGCAGGTGTTGTTGTTACAGAGTACAATAATTCCTCTCTGTTTCATTTTCATTGACATGAATGCTGCCCAATATCAGAAACTGACGTATAATGGTTGACACCCCCTAGACAGCTTATTGCTCATGTTGCATATTTAGAATTTTAATTATCTTCAAACAAACCATAGCGATGAACAAAAATCAATGCAAATTATTGTAATATGATGTTTTGGACATATAGTATGAAACCTAATGTGTACGTGTGCCTGTGTGTGTTTGTGTGTGTGTGTGTGTGTGTGTGTGTGTGTGTGCGTGTGAGAATGTGGCCAGGCCCATGTGTCCTGCAGAGCTGAGCCATCTGTTGTGTAACTGTTCCTATCTCATGTGAAAAGGCCTGCTCATTTGCACTGGATGGCTGGACAGCTTTAAAACGGATTGGTAGCCTGTCAGCTCACAGACTCTTTATAATGTGTGACTTTCAAAGCACTGTGTGATGTCGGCTCATGAAAATCCCTTCCTTTATGACAAAGGATGTAAAGGAAAAGGAGAGAGAAGCATTGGTGTATACAAGGCCTGGTCTGCTGATGCTATACAAACACATTTGAGTGGCTTTGAAGAAGTTTGTGAATTTTTATGTTGTAATGAGTGACAGTTATATTATTCTGTCATTATTATATTATAACGAAAATGTTTTTATATATTTTTATTTGGAGAGTTCACGTGGAGTGTACATTGTTTAGAAGTGTGAATTAAGATGTATGTGAAATTCGTTTTTGCCCAAAATATTAATTAAAGATCCCTTAAATATCATAAAGATATTTATGCCTATTTAGGCCTCTGGGTTCTACAAAATGTGGATATAGCCGGTGTCGAGCTAAAACAGGTCCCCGCTTGAGACTTTGTTTATTTCTCTGAAGTATCTAGGTTCATATTTTCTCTCTTTATTCTCCTGGGTCTAGAGGTTGTTCTCGCCCTGCAAACTCATTAGACATCTTCGTATAGCTCTGGTTTGATTGACAGCTCTGTCAGCGGTACTTCCTCTACTTTAGCAAACCATAAGTTACACATTTGTTGGTGATTCCCTGACCGACGCTCAGTAAGGGAATGCCTGCAATAGCTGTGAGAAACATAGTTGGGATTCAAGCTAACTATGGTAAGATGAAGATTCTACTTTGATTGTGCATATAATATAAACAATATCCTACACATCTGGACTAAAATGGTGTGGCCTAAAACATTTTTTGCAATTATGAAAGTCGTAGACTGTAGCTTTAAGGGTTAAGATATACAGTCAGAAAGTTTGTGGACACCTGGTTTCACACCCATATGAGCTTGTTGGGCATCCCATTCCAAAACTGTGGGCATTAATATGGAGTCCCTCCCACCCCTTTTTGACTATAACGTCTTCTGAGAAGGCTTTCCACAAGATGTTGGAGTGTGTCTGTGGGAATTTGTGATCATTCAGCCAAAATAACATTTGTGAGGTCAGACATTGTTGTTTCAATTCATCCCAAAAGTGTTTAATGGGGTTAAGGTCAAGGCTCTGTGCAAGCCACTCGAGTTCCTCCACAACAAACGTGCACAGTCATGCTGGAACAGGAAAGGCCCTTCCCTAAAATGTGGCAACAAATTAAAATGTAATTGTCTAAAATGTATTAGTATCCTATAGCATTAACACTACCCTGCAATGGAACTAAGGGGCCTAGATAAAACCCTGCACATCAGCCCCAGATACAGTATTACCCTCCTAATCCATTAGCAGGGGTGTCCATATACCTTTGCTAAATAGTGTATTATTTTAATGCATTCTTTAGATTTCTTTTACAATGGCAGTGATTTGCCTAAATGAATGTGGAGTGGCTTTAACACAGCTCCCCTGTTAGTGAGTTACCCTTGTGTATACAGTATACACATACATATCTAGAAAGATTAGGGTTTGTAGCGCCTCACAAAAGCGTTGTCCAAAACACATTTGAGTGACAACATAACGTGTAAAAAATAACACTCTAAATTACAGTTTTGTGTCTGAGACGAATTACAAATGTCCTATTTCCAACGACTGACACTGACTTTAAATGCGAATATTAAACAAAGTAATAAGCCAATTATGCAGAGGGTCTACAGGAAGGACGTTTGCTTTGACAGTCTGTGTGCCTGCGGTGACATTCACAGGTTACTGCTTGAATTCGGCTCCACGTTCCGTCCCTCAGGAGAGTTGTTTTTCTTTTGAGGTGCGGAGGAGCCTTGGATCAATGTATTCACACTGAGACCTCTTATTGAAGGCTGCATCGCTAACTGGAGCTGACGTCCACCTGCAGCAATTAAGATGCAAGGAACCGTTTAAACTTTGATTCAGACCACTGGTTGAAGCGGCTCTCCCATGCCAAACAATGTTTCTCTGTGATGAGGGGATCACGGACAGAGGAACCCATGCTGGGCCTGCTTGCTATCTGATTAATGGGCATCAGAGAGGCTTTCTTAGCCCCTGGCTGTGGAGAGAGACAGGCAGACTGGATTACAGGAGGTTCTGCCCAGTTTAATATCAGCTCCCCATCTGTCACAGCTCTATTTCACATTGACTCAATCAACATGCTCTAGGTTTAAACTTTTTACGGAAAAGGGATCCACATTCTTTGCTCGGCAACTAGAACGAAATCTCTTCCTATCGGCACCGCTTTTGGTTCAAGTGAGAACGCCTTCTATCACTATAGAGTATAGATCCCTGTCTACTGAGAATGGAAGCAAAAATGTTTGTTTTTTAAACCATAAAAAGGATACCTTATGGGGGCCGCAAAAGAACCCTCTTGTAACCTTTTTTTTTATTTTATTTTTACTGTTCATCTTAGTGTCTCTTCCTTTATGTCTGTTCCTGTGTCCCTGTTTTTCTCTCTCTCTCTCTCTCTCTCTCTCTCTCTCTCTCTCTCTCTCTCTCTCTCTCTCTCTCGCCCCATGTGATACAGTAACCATGTTTTCTTACTGCAAAGTTGTTAAATGGTTTATCGTTAACAAAAAAGCAAAATGTTTATCGTTGCCGAGGCATCAAGGGGGAGGCCCGTAATGAGGTTTTTCTGTCGCCAGAACAGAAAAAATGGATCATCGGCTCGAAATGTGTGTGTGACATGCCTTCTGAAGTATTTAAGAAAATAACAGACAATGTGGGAGAAACAAAGGAGGAGAAAGGCAGGGGTTGATAGACAGAGAAAGAGGGAGGGAATCTTGAATTCAGGCCACAAATATGTAGCAAAGATGTATTCCATAATTACCAACTAAATAATCCCCCTTTTCTGCTCAATGTGCTCTGTGAGGAGGTGGCTCATGGATTAGACAACTGGGCCTGTATGACATTAGGAGTGTAGCTATGCTCGGCAGGCCTCTGGCCGTTGTCTCGAAATGTGTTTGTTCAATTATGCTCCATCCTATTAGTGTATGGCATTATTTTCCATCTTTATATGCCGTTCACCGAGATGCTCGTTACCGTAGCTTAGGGAACAGATTCAATGTTTGGCAACGAGAAGAACGAAACCAAATAGGAAGACATAATAAAGAAATACGAAGCTATATGGCATCCAAAAAAAACACACATCCAATGCCAGAAACACATGTAGGGATCCTGCTGTTATAGGCCCATCCTTTAGTCCATTTTAGTTAGCTGTGGACGGCATGGAGAAGTAATCAGCTGCAGTGAGAGGTAGGAGACTGCTCGTCTACACCTGTGTGCCACATTAGCTTACTCAGGAAACAGAGGGAGCCCCCTAGTGGGGAAACCAGGAACCAGCACGAGGACAAACCAACACAGCTATCCCCAAAAGGACCATGGAGGAGGAAGAGGCAGAGGAGGAGCCCGCGAGGGGGGGGTGAATCTGAAGGAGGAGGAGCATTGAGGGAGACGGGCAGGGACAGCAGGAGGAGAGGAGGCAGAGAGATGATGGTAAGGAGGTGGAGAAGTACATTTCCAGCTCCATCCATCCAGAGTCCCCTGTGTAAACCAGTCCAGGTCTGGACCTCCAGATGTGGACTTTGAGGAGCCCCTGTTAACTCTGCCCTGGTGGCCTTGACAGACAGGATGAACATGTTTGTTTGAAGCCGTCTGGTTCTCATCAAGCGTGGCTCTGTCTCGGAGGAGCCTCTCATCGTGAACCTGTCCAACCCACACATTCCCCAAATGGACACCTCGTTCCTACCTCCTCCATCAGGGATACGTGAGAGGGAGGGAGATAATGTAATAGAGGGAGATAATGTAATCAGCACACAGACTGGATAACCAGATTCAGTTATCTACGCCCGCCACATTCACAAACCCCTACAGTTTGACCAACCAACAACAGGTTGTATAACAAACATTGTCAAACCCTCCTCAATCCAGTCCCGTCCAACTGGGTTCAAGTAGCCAAGGCAACCGTCCTAGGAAACGTATCCTCCAGTAGCACTCGCATTTGTGGTCATAAAATGCTTTGGTATGGTCATGGTTCAGATCAAAGCCATGCTAGCCACCATGTACCCAGTCTCAGCTCTTTCTTAACTGGATAAGAGGAACTCCATTGATATAATATTGTTCACTGACTCCAGCTCCAAATGCACATCTAAGCTCAAGAACCTGGAAATTAAGACCCGTTGTACCTGGAACCTGGCCGTCCTGACAGGACATCCCCAGGTGGTTGGGGAAGGAAACAACCCATCCATCTCAAAGACCCTCAACATGGATCTATTGCTTGGTCTCCTAATATACAAATGACTGCAAGCTCTCATTGCTATATAGCACTATCCAAAGTAGTGACCAGCCTATAGCGACAGGGACAGCAATCTCTCATTATTAGTAAGTCAAAGATGCTGAACGTGGACTAGAGGCAGCTGAGGTAGAACATTGACAGGGCTGCATGGAGAGCCTTTTTGGCTGGCTGCGTCACTGCGTCATCACTGGGGCCCCCCAAGCCCCCTCCCCGTATCCCCCAGACCGGTACACAAGGTGAAGTTAGAGAAAGGCATCACGTTTATGAAAATTGTCCACTGTGTGTGTGTGTTTGTGCGTATGTGAGGACCTGACTTAAACAAGACTGATCCAATGGCTCTCTTCACATTGTCCCTTTTTTGAACTACACGCATAAACACACAATAGCCTACACACGTTCAAACCTTCTGATCTTTTTCTCCAACATTTGTAAGGGTCTGTATGCATTTTACTGTCACCTGTTGTTTACCAAGCATGTGACAAATACAATTGGATTTGATTTGATTAGTGGTAAGCTTAGCTATGCCTGGTGTCTAATGTAGTTCAGTGCTGGATTCATTTACTGATACCCCCCCACCCCCACACACACTGAAGGCTGTTGTTTAACTTTGTGTGGCATGCAGCTTGCCAAAATAACATTCCAACTGATTGTATTCGCTAAAGCCTGTCGCAACCAAATTAAAACCATTGATAAATGAACACAATAAGCCTGAGGATTTGCAATGTGTACACAACACAAGGAAGAGATCTCACGGTAAGATGCTGTCTAACCTGGCCGTGGGGCTGTGATGGCAGGAGTGAGTTCCTCTAGCTTTATGACAGGAAGCAACAGCAGCAGCCACACAGAGTTTAAGTCATTTGCCAATCATTTTTCTCCTCTTCTGTACTCTAGCGTCCTCCAGCTTACCAATTATAACCGTAATCACTGACATTTCCCTCACTCCCGTCACTATATTAGAGCCGTCTTCCAAGCAAACGGACCTCTCAGATTTACTCTCCATGGACAGTCCACGCCTGTAACAGAATTAATGTAATGGCCTGGCTATATTTGTTCCATAGTTGGACTCATGCAAGAATGAATACGCCTAAAATTCTGATACGTTAAATGTTGTAAGTTCAATTAGATTTTCTAGATGTGTTTGCTTTCTATCCCTTTGTTTTGTTATTCTATTTTTGTTAATGTCTCTTTATATATGGTTTACATAGGCCTATTGCTGTTATTCATATATTGCTGTAATTACAGGGCTCAACTGTAAAAGAGATTGTGGCCTCAGCTTGATTGCCTGTGTACTGCAAATAAGGGTTGAAAACAAATTCCTGCCAAACTCTTCTGTAACATCTCCACAGCCTGTATCTTCTGCTGGTGCGTGTCAGCTCCGGCGGTCGTCGTCTTCTGAGATCACCGCCCCATTACGCACCAGTCGTGTCATGTGTTGATTGCCCTCGTGTATATTTACTCCCTGTTTCCCAGTGTTTCCTCTGCGTAATTGGTCCGCATCATCCTTGTGTGCTGTTTAGTGTGGATTATTACTATGTAGAAGATAGTGTGCAGACTGCCTTGCGCGGCGAGTACTGCTGAAAATCAGTTTTCCACCTTACAGGGCATGCCTTTATTTTGGGGATTACTGTGACCTGTATCTGCCTTTGAGTCTGGTGATATTTGTGCATATGGCTGCTATTAAACTCAGTAGCAATAAAACCTGCATTTTACTCCTGCCTCACCCTCACCGGAACGTAACATCTTTACTCTGGTAATGTGTCCATTTACATTATCGGTTACCAGCTGATGCGTTTGAATCTATCATACCAATAGTTGCAAATGAAATGTAACTTTTGTTTTAAAGATGGTTGACAAAAACAAAATTGACATCTGTTTTCAATATTAAACAGAGCTGCTACATATGTTTGATTCTTCTAATGCCTCACCGCTGTAAAGAATAACTCCCAAAATGTTTTAAAAGTAGGACATACAGTATATATTACTTGGAAAGGACATTAGGGACCAATAGTTCAGTGCCTTTATTCAACACGCTTGACTTCTACCACATTTGTTGCATTAAGATATCTTGATAAACATTCAAAACCCTGGATAATTACATATGTTTGGCAGCAATTACAGATTTAGTTTTTGCTGAGCACATCTGGACATACCGTACATTAACTATCTTCACTATCTACATGGAATTCTTCAAATTATGTGAATTGTGTTGTAGCTCGGTGAAAGGACTTGCAATACATTTTCTAGTAAATTTTCCCTTTCCCATTTTCCTCACTTGCCGATTTATGTCAATTGACCTGGTGTCTTATTGACTGTAAGTCACGGTGTCTTGTTGACTGTAAGTCATGGTGTCTTGTTGACTGTAAGTCACGGTGTCTTGTTGACTGTAAGTCACGGTGTCTTGTTGACTGTAAAGCACAGTGTCTTGTTGACTGTAACGCACGGTGTCTTGTTGACTGTAAGTCATGGTGTCTTGTTGACTGTAAGTCACAGTGTCTTGTTGACTGTAAGTCACGGTGTCTTGTTGACTGTAAGTCACGGTGTCTTGTTGACTGTAAGTCACGGTGTCTTGTTGACTGTAAAGCACAGTGTCTTGTTGACTGTAACGCACGGTGTCTTGTTGACTGTAACGCACAGTGTCTTGTTGACTGTAAAGCACAGTGTCTTGTTGACTGTAACGCACGGTGTCTTGTTGACTGTAACGCACGGTGTCTTGTTGACTGTATGGCACAGTGTCTTGTTGCAAAAGGATTGCAGATACTTGATGCTCACGGCAAGTGTACATTGTAGGCATCACCCACTGAGGAAAATATTTCGACCACAAAGACGTCTTTTCAACATCTTTTCAACCAATTGCTTAGAGGGCAGCACCAATGCATTCAGCTTTCTTCCAGACTGTTCCTCCAAACAGGAAGGTTCATGGGTCAATGCATGTGAGGGCATGTTCACTCACAAACAGAACCTCAGTAGAGAATGAGGGACATCCTTCTGCTGATATCCCAAACGGACGAGGCATCGCACAATCACGTCGATTTACAAGAAACGTTAACACTTTTTGGAACATCTAAGACATTTAGTGTTGTCTTGTGTAAACCTTGTGGTCTATTTATTTATTTTTATTGTTTATTTGCTTATCTCTATTTTGTTTCTATTTATCATAAAACACCAGTCTTTAAATATGGCATGAATATGAGGATGAATGTTCTATGTTCTGGAATTTGTATTCAGTGCAACCTTTGATTTCACTATGTGATCTAGGTCATTAATGTAGAGGACTGCATTGCTCTTAGTTACCCTTAGTTCTGCTTTCACAGCCATCAGCTATAACTGTAATTACTATTGACCACAAACTGACATTCCTGAGTGGTTTCCTAAGTTAGGAAGGAGGCCTGTATCTTTGTAGTGTATTCAATCGCACAATTTCAATATCATGGGATTAACGGTCACAAAAACATAGGTTGTAGCAGAACAGAATGTGGAAACTGTAGAGGTTTTGACATGGATCACTACATAGGCCCAGGCAGCGGCCCAGACCAGGGTGTGGGTAAAAAACAATCAATAGAAAACTGGGACACCTGTGTAGATCGTTACCGCTCTTCCTGTACCCTTTAAAACAGGTGCCACAGATGAAAAAGGGGGCAGGTAAGAAGAAAATATAGAATTAAGTGCTTCTCGAGAGGGCTAAACGACCAGAGTTATTTTTACCATGGATATAACAACCAAAATTATGTCCTGTACTTTTATTGGTCATTTTTATTGTTTTGAGATGTTACTAAGTCTCAATATTTATGTTATAGTTCATCACATTCAGAAGAGTCCTCATTGATTAGGATATATGTGAAGCTTGAAGAAAGGCCTGTATCAATTATGATTCTTGGAGACGTTATAAATGGAATCCTTATTTGGAACCTGAACCTTGTGTCAAGTCTTGTTTCTTCTATCACTTGCCTGCTACTTTAGGACAGATTTTGGATGGTAACCTCAACCGTTGACAAAACGTTAAAAAACGTTTAAAACTTTCTGAAGGCACTAAACAATATCCAGTATGTAATTTTCTCTCCAAGGAGGATGAAGAGCCAAAGCTTTCAATGAAGACCTGACTAGTGAAAAATCTTTTAACAACTTAGGGTGTTGATTTAACACTTTACTTTTTGCTGTGTACAGATCTCATTGAGGCCCTACTCTGGAACCCTACTATGGGCCATAAGTATATCATTTCAACCATACCCTGAGACCATAGTCTGGGCACTACCTATTTCATTTGGATCCTACTCTGGGACCCTACTCTGGGATCCTACTCTGGGACTTGCGCATCTCATATGGACCCTACTCTGGGACCCTACTCTGGGACCCTACTCTGGGACTTGCGCATCTCATATGGACCCTACTATGGGACCCTAATCTGGGACCCTACTCTGAGCCCTACTCATCTTATTTGGACCCTATTCTCAGACCTTACTTATCTAATTTGATCTAGTGTCATTGTCCTGGTCTTAATGAATGCACTTGATAGTCAAATAAATGGAAGAAAGTGATTTTGGGAAAGCCATTCTAAAACTGTAAAATGTTTTTTTTTACTTTAACTTGAGCTGCGGTACAGATTGAAATAAAACCTGGGCCAGGGATCATCCTTTGTCATTTTTCACATTAAAGGAAGTCCCACGTGGAGGTGAAAGGAGCCGTCAGGATGCAGGGCTGCCAGGCCAACTGCTTCAGCCAAGCTCATCAAACTGTCCCTCCTTGAATTATCACACCAAAACAGTGGAAAACACAGGAAATAAGTCCTGCTTTTCCTCAGGCATTGGGAGACGGAAGAGCAAGAGAGTGCAGGAGAGAGAGTGAAAGAAAGACTTTCTTTTCCAATAACATTACTAATATTATCAAAGTGTTCAGACAGCAGCTGGTCACCCTGATAGTGAGACGGGCACTGATTGGCAGACGGACGACTCAGCACATCACCCTGGTAGTGAAACGGGCACTGATTGGCAGACGGATGACTCAGCTCATCACCCTGGTAGTGACACAGGCAATGATTGGCAGATGGACGACTCAGCACATCACCCTGGTAATGACACAGGCAATGATTGGCAGATGGACGACTCAGCTCATCACCCTGGTAGTGACACAGGCAGTGATTGGCAGATGGACGACTCAGCTCATCACCCTGGTAGTGACACAGGCAATGATTGGCAGATGGACGACTCAGCTCATCACCCTGGTAGTGACACAGGCAATGATTGGCAGACGGACGACTCAGCTCATCACCCTGGTATTGACACAAGCACTGATTTGCCTACGGACAACTCAGCTCATCACCCTGGTACACAGCAAAAATGTCAGTGTTAAATTAACAATCTCAGTGTTTAAACAGGTCCACTGGATCTATATACACACAATGAAAAGTGTTAATTTAACACTAAGGGTGTTGATTTAACACCAATGTTTTTACTGTGTAGTGAGACAGGCATTGATTGCAAAACGGATGACTCATCACCATGTGGACACATGCTCCATTTATTAATTATTTCTTTTTACAACAGACAAACCAACATTTGTTACATCTCATTTCTCTTACCATCTGCAGATTGACGATAGGGGAGCTTGGTGACAGACAGTATAATCCTCACATAATTAATACCGTTGTCCATATGTTTGGAAGGAAACTGGGATAGTGTCTCTCTTTGGTGTCCATGTAGGGAGTGGTCCAAAGCCCTAGACACATCTGGCAGCAATTATATAAAAAATCCCAAGCCCGTTTGCAGGTTCATTTAGATGCGACAGGTAATTAACACACCGGAAACCAATTAAGGGCGGTTGTACTGCCTTTCCTCAAAGTCCAAAGCCTCACAGGATAGAATGGGCCAAACCAGAGGGACTGTGAGGTGGTACAGTGAAACTGTTGAAAAGTCAACAAGTAGAGTCCTACACCCTCTCATTCCTTTTAACACCTGGCAGTGTTTCCATGACGCCATCCACCATTGCGAGTCAATACTGTAGGGTAAATTTAATGATGAAACTCTTCTGGTCAGCATCGAGAATGACAGATTGGGTGTGAGTGTAGATGTAGGCTGGGCGGTGTAGGGGGCGAGGTGTAGACGGAGGATGAGACCCATTTGTGGCGAATGCACATCTGTGACTCATCCCCTGTGGCCACTTGGTTCAGTCATACAGAAAGAGAGCTCTGGTCTATGAGGAAATCCAGGGCATCTGCACCCGCGCTTTCCAAATATTTATCCAGACAGTTCATTTGAAATCACTGGGGCCCCAGGGCCTGCATGTGACATCGACAGGGCCAGGGAGAGCGAGGCAGGAGAGGAGGCCCGGGTTCACAGTGCGTGAGATTGGCGGCCCGGCGGGCACCACTGTAGTGGGCAGCACTCGGCCACATGGGATGTCAAATCCCGGCGATCTCGGTGCCACCACAGAGCCTCAGTGGGCTGAAAAATTCAACAACGATATAAGGAAAAACAACAACAGCTAGCACAGCTAGCAACACAAAGGCAAAAAATGCTGCTGACCTGAGCTATAATGCTTTCCAGCAGCCTCCGTACGTGGGCCCGCAATTAACTGTTGTCCCGCTAAACAGATGTGGGAGCAGTGCAGTGCCTGGAGATGGATGCACAAAGCCATATGGTGTCATCCAAATCTAGCTGACATTTAGACAAATGAAATCCACAGTGTAACAAGCTTTTACTGCTTCACTGCTCCAATAAGCTGCAGGATATTAGAGGACAAATTCAAATGAGAGGAAGGAGACAGGCCTTTCCATTATGGATATGTCAAACAGTATATGAGTTTTTTTCATCACAGACGGTTGTATCTGTTATGATAAGCAGAGGATCAGAGGAGCCAGCTTCACATGGGGGCTCGTTATCCCAGGGTCTTGTTCCAGAACTGACTGTTACAATCACACAACAACGTCTCTATAATTAGGTTTCCTTATTACGGCACGAGGCAGGCTGCACTTTTGATCTCCCACGATGAGAATAGATTTATATCTATCTATCTATCTATCTATCTATCTATCTATCTATCTATCTATCTATATATCTATATATATATATATAGAGAGAGAGAGAGAGAGAGAGAGAAGAACCACCTGTTGTAGTGAAACTGCACCATGAGACATGTAGGAGCTGTGCTGTGTGAAGCAAGGTGTGTGTTTCGTGTGCTGGGGTGACACTAAACACCTGACAGGTTCAGCAGCAAACCTGCTCCACTTTGTCAAGCCAAATAATATATAAGAATGGAACGTACGCCATCATAACTATTATGATGAACATTTAACGCAAATCAAAATTAGATGTTTTTCATATGAAGATAAACTCTGTGCCCGTCCTGCCCAGAACGACTCCGTCAGTATCCATGGTTAGATGGTAGAATATGAAATGTTGAGGGTTTCCATGAACGTCTGGCTAGGGGGATGCTCTTGTGGCGCTCGTCCAGGAAATAGTGTCTCCTCACCACTAAGACCCTGAGGATTACTGATCTTGAGTCAAATGACACAATAAGGAACTGTATCATGTCGGAAAACGAGGCTGAAACCAAACAGGAAGTGTTTGACAACAGAGCCTGGCTGGCAGCAGGGCGTCGCGGACGGATGGCGACCGACAGCCAAGTTAACAGATTGGTGAGTATGTACCTTGGCCCGCTGCCCTTGAGCTCCATGAGTGTCCTAGACTGTTAGCACAACGGCTAGCCCTCAGGCCCTCACTTCTCTCAGGGTAATATTCCTACATTTGAGGATGGCTGTGGCGGTGGGGTTGATTGCCTCGTTCTTCTCCGCCTACACCTCCTCCCGTCTCCCGGGGGCACCTGGCTGAGGCCTGACACTGTTCCTCTGGCCAAACCCAGACACCCTAGGGGGTGCTGAGAATAGGATAAAAAAACAAGGCAGCCAATGGGTAAGAAGTGTTCTGTAAGCAACAGGGGAGTGGAGGCAGCACGCCAGTCAAGCCCCATTAAAGGAATACATTTCTCCTTTTAGTGCTGGAGCCGCTGAGGTAAACAAAACAAGCACCGACAGCTAAACCTAAATCTGATGAAGCCGCCTGATACAGACAAACCTCCTGTGATTGGCTGAGTGGCCCGTTGTAGAGGGGAACAGACAAACCTCCTGTGATTGGCTGAGTGGCCCGTTGTAGAGGGGACTGGGAAATTCATGGGGCTACCACCACCCCCTCAAAATCTCTGTGAGACATGGAGGTCTGTATTCACTTCTCCCTCTGGACAGTTAAATAAGTGATTAACTTTAGGATAACATCTGATGCCATAGCTTATGTCTGACAGTCCTGACAGAAAGTCCCCTGGCCCCCCAGCCCCAAAAGAACATTGCTCTGAGGGGGGTCCTACAAAGAACAGAAAAGGAAAGAAAGCAGACGGCCAGTGGTTTCCACAGCATATAAACAACAACAATAACAGGCTTAATTTAGTGTTCCAGTTTCTCCGCAATGACTTCCATGAAAGGTGTTTCTATGAATAGCTTCTTTTTTTTACAGAGCTCCTCTCATCGGGCCTTTTATGATGCTTTGATATAGACATAAAAAGCTAATGGTGAAAATAATCACTTTTGAGGTGACTGCAAGTGGTCTGCCAGGAAGAAAAGAAAATTAAGAAATGTCAAGAAATTACTGGTTATTTCCCACTTCACTTCCTGCAACCACCAACTCATTAAGACAAGTGGCAATGTTTTATCAAGACATTTCACATCAAAGTAAGCTACACTCTGATATGGCATAGCAGGGAATTAATGAGCTGTAAATTATGCTAACTTTAGTAGAAAACAAAACAGCCTCATTTGCAGAGGTAATGGATGTTTCCACCACTTTTTCCCACTAGAATATTTTTTTAAATCTTTGTATCAAATTAAGATGAAAAAACAAAGGAACAAGGGCAGTGTTTGATTTAAGGTTAAACATGAAGCAACCGACCACATTGGTCATTTTCGCATTTACTCTGATTATTGACACTGAACTAATCCTATTTGAAACCAGGCCACCATTTTGGGGTTTTGGCTATACTTTCTCTAATGTTGTGGAAGAGTGGGAGGTTCAGCGGCCTGGTGAGATTGTGATAGGATAAGGGGCTCACACCATGTTGCTTCACTCCCTAGCTTTGTGTGGCTGTGTTCCCTAGCTGCCATGCTGTTTCAATTAGCGCTGACGTCAGCACCACCTCGCCGAGCCTATATCCTCCTCATTACACCAGCTCCAAAGGTAAATACATCCATTTTAAATCAAGCTTTAATATAAACACACCCATTCTTGGCGTACTTTTCAATCAAATAAAATGCCATCACTGATTATTCAGACCTGTGGAATTAACTGATTCATTCTTGATAGCTGCAGATTCTGACTACATATTAAAAGAGCATCATAAGTCATTGTAGTCAAAACATATTGTTGGATTTTCAACATTACTTCGCCGCAATAAGCTCCGAGCCAAACCTTGTTTCGCATGTTATGTATTATATTTACTCTATATTTGGCCATGTTTGAGTGCCGTAACCAACATGCATAGATAGTAGTCATTAGTGGTCATTAGGTGTGTGCCTGCATGTTCTGCCAGCACTGAACAGAGGGAGACGCCCACCTAGAGAATAATCAGTAAAGACAGACCTCTAATTGGCTGTCTGGTTTGTTCTCGAGCGGAACGTTGTGGCTTCGTCTCTGGCTCTGTTCACCCGCCTGTTTGCTGGATGGTAGCAGTGACAGTTCAGATTCCTCCTCCATCTGACAGCTGAGGAAATGTCGTAGGGGTTGCAGGGTAAAGTGGTGAGTGGACTCAGAAATTGGGCTTAACATGGGAGATGAGAGGGGGTAGGTGGGAGGAACTGGGACGGGGTGCTGTGAAAGCCCAGTGAGAACCAGCCAAACAAACGATGCGATCGTGTAGCTTTAATCACGGACATGCCGTGGCATTTCACGGTGAATGACATCGACGCAACAAGACAGGAACGGATTCATGTGAAATGTGAAAAGGGAGGGGAAGGGAATGGAAAATGTCTTCCATGAAAGCCTCCCAATGTTCACACTCTGGCATCAGGGAAACGTCTGCTCCCTTCTCTGAAGGAGTCAGCTGAAAGAGGCTGACTAACAATGCCCTCTATACCCATATCAGTCGTCCAGGGCCAGCAGTAAATTGTGAGGGAAAAGGGCAAAGTCTCCAGTCACCTTCTGCCTCTTCCCTCCCTGGCTTTCCGAGCAGCCATCTAGTGTTTCAGCTCCAGACCACGAGGATCCGCGTCTCAGAGGTGAAAGGCCTTTTAATTGCGGTTTGATGGAACACAGCCCGTTATTGATTTAAAGATGTTTACACAGAGACGCTCTTTGTTTGCACCAGCGCTGTCTAGCAATTAATCCCCGAAAAAATATGTAGATGGTTGGAATGGTAAAAGGGGTGGAAGTGGACGGGGGACGGGGAGGGGCTGTCTGACAGCAGGAGGAAGCCAGTTTGTTCATGGAGGTAGAGGGTAATGGAAGTCTGTAATCAAGGCCACTGGCAATTACCTTGTGGAGAAACTGCAGGCCTGGTTTTATTCACGCTAGTTCTTAGCCACTTTACAATTGCAACACTCACCCTGACAGGGTGTATCGGCAAAATAAAGCAGAGATCGGTGTACCGGCCTGATCCATCACAGCAGGCTTGACGGTAGGCTCACACTGGCTTCAAATCAGCCAGGGCAATTACTGGTGTGAGAAGAGAGAGAGGACGCGATTTCACTTCCCTTTGGGTCGGCGGTCGAGAGGTCAGGGAAGAATTCAAATGGAAACACAACAAACCTTGCAGAACTCCAGACCCCTGGATTTTGACCTCTGTGTCTTTCATGTGTCATCTGGCAAAGTGAATCCATGTTATGAGACGGATTCAGGTCTCAGGTCTATGAATCAAATCCACACCGTCTCCATCACATGAAAAGGGGAAGGGCCGGTACCTCCACAGAGGAATACGGTTCCTCAATGTTCTCAAGCTGCTAGCCAGCACCTGCTCCTAATCACCGTCAGTAGAAACAGTTGGGAGTGGTGACGTGTTAATACTTTAGAGAGGGAGGCCCACCTCATTCACCCCTCTTTCACGGCTTTACTAAAGTCAGGGACAGGATGAAACGAGATGGGATTGGTGATGGATTGATGATGTCATTGAGGATTTGCCTGATGCTCCAATGGAAGGGCCAGCAATGATTCTAGCACGTAGCGTTTCGTTTCAACCACTCTTCTTCTTTTGATCCCCACTTTTGAAACTCAGGATCGGTTGGGAAGGATTGTGGTGTGACTTGCGATTCGGACATGTCCACTGAAGCCAAACAAGACTGAGAGCAAGATTGTATCAAAACCATCAAACAGTGCAAAGAGAAATACATCAGTGCATTTGGGGAAGAGAATAAACTGCAAAAGCACAAGGCTTTGAAGCATATCTTTACAAAATCCAATTGTTATGATGAGAAATATGATATTATAGTTCACCCATCTTTTGGTCAATTCATGATTTTAAGTATGTATTTGATTAAAATGTTTGTTGTGGCTGTTATAGCAAAACAATCTGCTAATCATTTTTACCACTGAAAGCAGTAAAATAGATCCAATGTCACAGAAATAATGTCGTAATTCTGCATGAAGGAGTTTAATGTGAAATCAGGGGAATGTGACCTGGTAAAGTAAGCAAAGGCAGGAAGAGAAAAAGCTATTGCTCATATTGAACAGCCTATTTTTCCACACAAAAGGTAATGATGAGCTAGTGCGTCACTGTCTCAGAGAGACCTCTCTTCGGCATAGCAACATGTGCTAGCTATTGTCAGATTCTGTTATCTTTGTTAATTCCATGTGTCAGATACAATTGCCTAATCACGATAATGTTGATGAGAAACATAAGTGAAAGAAAGCAAGATAGAGTAAAAGAAAGTAAGGACATAAAAAGAATGAACGAAGCAAGATGCGGATGAAGTTCACCAATGTTTAAATCCTGCAAAATCTGAGCCACAGATGTTCTGTATGGTACATGAAATGAGAAGCACCTGCTCAATCAAAACGTATGAACACATCACTTTCTCAATATCTCCCAGCCTTGAAATATTTGGATTATTACGTTTTTGTATCTCCTCCTCCTGAGCTGTTCTGGAGCAAGGAAGAGGAGAACACATCAGCGCTCACACTCTAGTGACGGTCCTTTGAGCAGCGCATTACAGATCAGCCTGCATGGTCTGCATTAGTTCCAGTTATTTTGAAATGATCAGCATGCATTACCAGAACCAGACCCCACTGATGGGAGTTACCATGACGAATAGAAGAGTCCTGGATGACCGTGATGGAGGGAACACATTAGTCCCAGCCCCATCAAACATCCTGGTTATTGTGTTAGGAACTAATTTGCCTCGATCCATTGTGAAGGGAGCATTCATTTGGACTGGATCGCTTTTTAAGTACGGGCCGAGGTGAAGCTGAGACCGGATGGCTTGCGTTCGGTTCTGGTCAGCCCCGCAGATACTGGTTTTCACTATGAGGTGTGAGGGTGGAGACAGGGGTCGTTGTTGCTGCTGGACAATGTCTGTCTGTCCACCACAGAAAAATCAATACATGGGTTTGTTTTACTACACCTGGATTACAGCTGTTTTAATCGTATGTATTGAACTAATTCTGACACTCCTGTACCAACCGACAACCCCCACACACTAACAACACCACCCCTACTTCCCCACACCGCAACACCCACAATCCCAACAGGAGATGCAAGAGCTGGTCTGAGGTGGGCTGAGACTGGCGCAGGAGTTAGAGCATGCAGATCTCCTGGGAGTGAGAGTGCCCATAGACCTCAGAGCTAGGATCAAAGCTCTCTGGTTACTCAGTCAGGCCACTGGAACAGGGTCCACGCGCATCCACGGGAGCCCGACCAACAGGTTAGACCAGAGGGGAGATGGGAAGGACAGGAGGGGGTTCAGAGCCCCAGAACAAGCCTACATTAGAGCTGACATTAGTTTGGCTAGCGGTGTGTGACAGGATGTCTAAGATCTGAAGATCAGAGGTTACAGACACGGCCAGACTCTCAGTGGCTAGTACAAAGGAGCGGTGTGTTAAGATGGGGGTGTTGCCGGGCCGACGTAGAGCCAGAGAGATTTTGACACACTAATAACGTGCGCCAGAGCCTCCGCCCCGTCCCCCCCGTCCCAGACACCCATGATCCTGAGGGCACAACATCGTTTGGAACGTGTTGTTTTTGGCCGTGCTCCCACACACATGTTCATCTACTATGTGGGTGACGTGTCTGTACGTTCTCATTCAGCTGGGCAACACAGTGCTCTTGTCAATAAACCCAAATCTATCATCTCAATTTTGAGGCAGTCACCACGTTCACAACGTCTTGTTAATGGGTTTGACTACGGCTCACTAGGCAAAGCAGTGCGACGCTACGAGGCCGACAAGCCACTCGGTAAAAAGCTTGACTTAATTGCATTTTCACAGGAATACATTTAGGCACTTTTCAGAATGGTTATTCCCGGGCTAAGCAAATCAGCGCCTCTCTCTACGTTCACTAAGCCACGTCCATCTTCTGAGGCATATTAACGTTAGGCTGTGTTTATGTTAAAGTGGAGAGCTTAACCTCTTTAGTACTGAGATTACTCCTGTCTGTCATTCTGTGGAGGAGGTTTGACGTAAAATTAGGCCCATATAACGTGTATTGACCTCAGCTGCTAGTCGCTGCAGTGGATAATCAAATCCGGCGTCTTCGTCAATATCCCAGCAGTCTGGCAGGACAGCTCTATTAGGTCAATTTTTTAATCGTAAACTCAAATAACACTCCTTCCTTTTGATGTCAGGGGTTTACGGGCTCAGCTTGTAAACATCGCCATGTGGATCTCATCTCTGATATTGCTGTAAACATGACTCATATTTTTCGAAAAAACTGTCTTTGATAAGGCCACGTCGTAAAAAAGAGACTCGGTGGCAATGTTGTAAATGTGCACTTGTAAACCTGATGCAAAGTGTGCCAGCCTGGCTGTCCTCCTGGTGTTGGAACCTTCTTTGAGGCGGTCTCCACTTGGGGCCGTCTGGGAACGAGCTCCTGGCGGAGCAGTTAAGGTTTCCTGACAGGGCCCCGACAACCTGTCCTCAGATCAAAGGCCAAACTGGAGCCAGCTGTGAGTTACTATAACCTCACACGCTGAGGCCTGACCTGGCCGTGCTGACAAGGGGGCCTGTCTCTGCCGATCCTGAGGCATGGGGGGGGCAAGAAGCGCCAGCCACAGGAAGAGGATCCAGAACGTTTGACCTCTGAGGTCAGGGGTGAGTGGCGTTTTGAGATGAGCGCTATCAGAACCGTTGCCATCTGCAGTCTCCCTGCTCAGACACGCCCTGCTAGCCAGCTCTCTATGGTCTGGGTCTCCGTCCACAGTAAACATACCATACAAAGAGAGAGCTGGAATGCACCTTCAGATGACCAAATACATGGGTGGTGTCTGGTCATCTCAGTCAGGTGCAGAGGGCAAATACGACAAGGCCAAGGGCCAAAGTGGGTTGAGATCAAGACAGTGAGACAGGGACATCCTCCCTGGATGTGTGAATGGGGCATTCCAGAGTGCCAGGGCTTCTATCCAGGTGAGTCACCTATATCAGGGTGGTCCCCTACTCACTCACCTTTGTAAATTCCATTGTTGTTGCCTCAGGTGGTTACTGGAGTTATTCTAGTAAGAAAAGCCAGATATTAGCACCCAGGTCCCATTATTTTGTAAATTATTACCTCATAAAAGCAGGTACCATGTGACAGCTTAAAGCGAACATTTGTTTTAGGGTAGGTTTTAAGGAGACATATGTTTCTCATTCATACACATACATTCATGAGCTGCATTTCTACATTTAGAAAAAGAAGAAAAAAACTCCAACACAAATATTTCATCACAGACCTGGCATGTTTTGCAACAGACCTGGTCCGCGGTGCAACAAGGCAATGACTAATGCTGACATACCAGGAGAAACCTTGCCCACTGTGGTAAGCCCCGAGGAGTGACAAGGGACGAATGGAACCCATACACTTTAAATTTACCATTTAACCTGCGTAGCCATTATTTAAAAACAGTCCCACCGGGCACATTGGAGGGAGTGTCCTGTGTGGGGGGGCGGAGGAGCTGCTGTGCGCCAATCACAGAAGCTGAAGGATGAGGGTCTAAGGAAGCTGCCTGTCTGTCACGGAGGGAGTAACACCTAACAAATCACGTCCAGGTCAGAACTTCTGCCTTCTCTCTATGTGCTTGGTGTTCAGAGGCTTTTGGGAGGTCATGCCAGAGGTCCAGGCTATTGGTGTGAACAAGCAGCAGCTGCTAACTTGTGATGGGAACAGGAGCTCCTGGACAAGGTGTTTAGGAGTCAGACGAGCCTGCTCCTACTCAACACGTTCTCGCCTGGCATGCCTGGCCACCACGGACATTGACCCCCTCCCCAACAGAACATCCAGCTCGACCCAACCACCCAGTCAACATTAAACCAGGAATGTATTGTACTAAAATAAGACTCGATACTACGATGTCAATGAATAAACTTAATCAGAAGCCCTTCTGAACTTTATAGAGACCAGTACACAGAAACTAGCATAGTGTATGATCATTTTGTTTGGTGGGAAAAACCAAACCCACTGATCCCAAAGGCCACAAAAAGATGTGTTTACAAGAAAGGAAATAAACACCACATAATTGAGCAACTATGGTTTATGTATCAAAATAGGTCACAGCTTTACTTCATTTAGTCTGCAAAATTTTGTGTGGCAGCTTGAATGTACAGTCCATAGGAATTCAGATACAGTGTTCTCCAGAAACAAACCTTCATTCATTGAAGCTCCTATTTTAAATCTAATTAAAATGTAATAGTATTGTGATGTGTTTACATTTTTGTCATGCTCTCTTTCACTTCTGAAAAGACAATTGGCAATGTTCTCCAGGATCTTTTATTTAATCACACGTGGGCTTCGTGTGTCTCATTACCATTATGGAAATGGCACTGAAATAAAAACAAGTTACATCTATTAAATCTACCCGGAGATGCAGAGCAAGTGGCACAACTAGAAGTAATTATAACAACAATAATAATCTGCTTAATACATCAAGCAGCAAAAGGAGATGAATCAATTGCCATGCCTTATCCCCTTATTAACAGATCAATGATACAGGAAGGATTAGCCCTGTAGAGGCTGGGCCTTGGCGATTACGCAGGATTTAATCAGTGAGAGAATGGAGAGGGGAAGAGCCAGGCTGAGTAGAGGAGGCACACGCTTCCAAGAACATCTGATTAAGCTCATTAAAATGGGAATCAAGAGGGGGGCCGCAGCCACACACACGGCTTCGTGGGGACGGACTGACGTCCGCCCAGCTTGTCGACTGGTGGAGTGTGTGTGACAGAGGGAGAGAGAGAGAACTTAATCTGCCTGCTTTGTGAGGTATAAGCACTGCATGTTAAATCTCGAGGGATCTTTCAGATCTGCAAAGGTAATTATGTAAATTTACCTGTCATTAAATCCATGTCTGCTTGTCACTGTCGGGAGCTCGCAGCTCCCATAAACCATGTTTCCCTCTACAGCCATTTCAGCTGCCAATGTTAATGTACAATAGTTCCTCTGTAGAGGCTTCAACTGGGGTAATGGTAATGTACTTCCTCTACAGCGGTTTCTGACTGCTGTATTGAATATGTACAGTTGTTCCTCTACAAATGTTTCAGCTAGGTAAATGTAGTTCCTCTACAGAGATTTTAGCAGGGATAATGTTGTTTCTCTACAGAAGATACAGCAGTGATAATGTAGTTTCTCTACAGAAAGTTTAGCTGGGATAATGTAGTTTCTCTACAGGTGATATAGCAAGGATAATGTAGTTCCTCTACAGACATTTTAGCAGGGATAATGTAGTTACTCTACAGAAGTTTTAGCAGGGATACTGTAGTTTCTCACAGAGGTTTCAGCAGGGATAATGTAGTTCCTCTACAGTGGTTCTAGCAGGGATAATGTAGTTCATATCTATATATTCTACTAGGGATAATGTAGTTTCTATACAGAGGATTCAGCTGATATAATATAATTTCTCTACAGAGGTTATAGCAGGGATAATGAAGATCCTCTATAGAGGATTCAGTGGAGATAATGTAGTTCCTATATAGAGGTTTCAGCAGGGAACGTGTAGTTCCTCTACAGTGGTTCTAGCAGGGATAATGTAGTTCCTATACATATGTTCTACTAGGGATAATGTAGTTTCTATACAGAGGATTCAGCTGAGATAATGTAATTTCTCTACAGAGGTTCTATCAGGGATAATGTAGTTCCTCTATAGAGGTTTCAGTGGAGATAATGTAGTTCCTCTATAGAGGTTTCATCAGGGAAAATGTAGTTCCACTAGAGTTTACAGCGGAGGTAATGTACTTCCTCTACAGAGGATCTAGCAGGGATAATGTAGATTATCTACAGAAGTTTCAGCAGGGATTTCAACAGGAGAAATGGGAGCGGAGGTGGTCTGAACTGCCTGTGAATGAGGGCCTGCCAGTAAGCCTGCTGAGGAATCTCAAAAATCTGTCTCCTGTGTGTCACCACAATGTCAGACGCTTCATCAACTCTCCCTGAGCTCAGTTTGTTGGGGTCTGGCGTGGACGCTGAAGTAGGCGGAGAGACACAGTGGAGAATGTAGAGGCCATAGTGGAGTGCATCCATGAGAGACAAAAGGAGAGAGAGAGAAGGAGTGACAAACACAAAGATAGACACAAAAAGAGAGATTTATTTCATTTTGTATACATTTTTTAACTAGGCCCCCCATTCCATGGCTAATGTGTCATAGGCTTACCAACATGAGCAAGACAGCAGAGAGAGAGACAGCCAAGATAAACATTGTTTTACTATGAAAGGAAAAGAAAAACTGACAAAACAGCTTTGGGACCAAGCAGAAGCCCGTGCACCATGGAAAGGCATGAGAGAAGATGGAAAGTAGTTTGTCACTGTTGGAGAGAAACATGCTAATTTCTTTATGAAACCATGCTAGCATTATTCGAGCAATAGGTTTATCCTGCTAACATCATGCTAATCTTGCTACTAGTGGCGGCAAGAACACTTCACACAATTTCCCCAGAAATTGTACCAATTCTAGTGATTGACATTTTCCCTCTGTCTTAACACTCATCTGTAATCTGGCTGGGTTTGTCTGAGCACCTCCTAAAAGTTTAGATGATGCTCATGTATCTGCTATCCACAATCCAACTGAAGGTAGCAACTATTCTCCATTGACTCTACACAACAAAGCCAGTAGTGATGAGCAACACATTAATGTTGAGCCTATGCAAACTACTGCATTAAGACAACAGTCTGACTAAAAGCTGGAACAAAGAAGAACAGCAAACTACCTCCACAATCACCACTTACTAAAAGTAGCAGAGTTCAAAGCAGATGTATGGGTCACCCGCTGACCTCGTGTTCAGTCCCTCATTAGCCAATAGCAATCAGCCTACAAAAAATTCAACCAACAGCCTGTAATTACTGGCAGAATCATCCATCCCACATGACATCTAACACTAAACTGTGATTGGTGGGGATGCCAGAGGGTGCTCCGTTTTGGCAGGTCGCCCGGTGATAGTCAGCTATGTGGGAGTCTAAACTAGCAGGGTCAAGGGGTCGAGGGGGGCACTCCTAGAGACCAAAGGCATCCTGCCTTCTGCAACCGGCTGCTCGTCCAGCCTATCCTGTCCCATTATGGCTGTGTCAGTCAAGTGTCACTTTCAGCTCATTCTCATTAACGCTGTGATTTACACTTCACCTAATCACAGTCTCACAGAGTCTCCGGCTCCACTCAATTAGCCTGGATTGTAGAGGGTCACCGTCCCACCCTCTCCCAGACTCTTCCTTTTCACACACCTCCTAACCAGTCAATTCTACTTCCTGGAAGCGGAGCACCCTAAGCTCTTTGACAAAACCGCTGGCCCTCTCAGAACCACACTGAAGCAGACTAATGATCTAACCGAACATCCTAATGAGCTTTTTTAACTTTTATCCCAGACCCGAACTCCTTGAAAACTCTTTGTCCTCTTGTCTTCTACATGCGGGTATTGCAATGGTTGACTGTTTTCAATGGCTTTTGTTATAGTAAACTATTCATCCTGCAGCTGTGAAGAATAATCTTTATATGCGTGCACTGAATGAACCAGTCTAGCACTGTAATGTATTGACATTAAGTCTTGCTCTACTGCATCCACGTCCAGCCCTCTGTCCCACCCAGGTCTGGGATTGTTCCAATGGAAGAGCCATTGTTCCCACTGAGTCCAGGTGTTTGTCTGTCTGGGAGAGAGAGATTCAGTGTGGAAGAGAATACATCCTATCTGAGGATGGAATCAGTAAGAAGGAAACACACAAGGAGGTGTTGATGGAAGAGGATCCGGTGTGTGTGTGTGTGTGTGTCTGTGTGTGTGCGCACGCTGACACCTATCTATGCTCCGAAAGAGAGAGATCAATGGGCCCACTGGTTTCACTAATGACACACAACAAAGTGGCTGCTCAACTCCAGGTCCCACATACAATCAGTTAACAGAACAGCTCCGATGAAAAGTTCAAGGCAATCATTCTCCTTGCTAAACAAAGACACCTTGTCAACCTGTGTGCTGTTGAATAAATCTAAGGGGAGTGGTGCTGTTTGGCTGAGAGAGAGGGAGCGCACTACGAACTGCACCACCAACACCTCTGGGACCATCATGGTGTAAAGTGCTACACTGTGACCATCACGGTGTGAAAAGTTACTCTGTGACCATCAAGGTGTAAAGTGCTACTCTGTGACCATCACGGTGTAAAGTGCTACTCTGTGACCATCATGGTGTAAAGTGTTACTCTCTGACCATCACGGTGTAAAGTGCTACTCTGTGACCATCACGGTGTAAAGTCTTACTATGTGACCATCAAGGTGTAAAGTGCTACTCTGTGACAATCACAGTGTAAAGTGCTACTCTGTGACCATCATGGTGCAAAGTGCTACTCTGTGACCATCATGGTGTAAAGTGTTACTCTGTGACCATCAAGGTGTAAAGTGCTACTCTGTGACCATCACGGTGTAAAGTGCTACTCTGTGACCATCATGGTGTAAAGTGCTACTCTGTGACCATCATGGTGTAAAGTGCTACTCTGTGACCATCAAGGTGTAAAGTGCTACTCTGTGACCATCACG